>JALMQS010000078.1:2674849-2856005 GCA_024734495.1 Forficula auricularia
ACTATGGTACTTGCATACCCTACAGGCGTTGTCACATTTGAAATATTATTTTCGCACGAGTTTTCCGAAATTTTAATATATATTATAAGTAGTTTCGTTTTTGTTCAAATTTTTATTTACTTGTCAAAATTTGAAATGTTTGAATCATGGAGTAAAGTTACCACGTTTTTTAACAGACTTCCAAAAAAGGAGGATGTTCTCTATTCGACTGATTTTTTTTTTTTTTTTTTTTTTTTTTTTTTTCGGGCCTATTTCACCTCATATCTCCGCCAATTGTGAACCGAGAAATTTTTGCATTGGGTTCAGTCTTCCGATTGGTCCCATTTTTTTCATAGGTATTAGACCTTTTTTGTTAGGTTTGCTCATACTAACTTCTTTGTTTATGAACCGATTTCGATGATTCTTTATTGGAAAGGGGGTATCTTGGGGATGGTGCCATATTAATTTGGTCAAGTTCTGCTCATATAATCACTATTAATCACATCACTAAAAAGAGAAAAATAAAAAATAATTTTTAAAGAAAAAATAAAAACGACTTCAAAAAAATTAAATGCAACAAATAAAATACACTAAAAGGTATAAAATAATTATTAACTTATTTAGTTACAACTAAACTACGAAATATTAACATGAAATTACTTTTTTAAGCCGTAAAAATTATTTTTATATTAACTCGCTTTTTTGTCTGTCTGTCTGTTCGGTACGAATTTTGCTATCGATTTTAAACTAACTTCCATTTAAAGGTTGGGTTGATTGGTTTTACCCTTAAAAAATGTCACTCCCGGGCTCCGCGGGGGCCATGATCATCCCACTAATAAAGTATGAAATTTCAAATTTCTAACTTTAATAGTTTAGAAGTGTTACAGAACTTTGACAGAAAGGACAAGCAAACAACGGACAAAATTGTTCTCTACTTGGTCTGAGATGTTAAAGATTATTTTGCCTAAGTACATGTAAGAAGGGTTTCCGACCCCTCGGTTATGGCCATAGCTTTTGTGACTCGTTTTTGCTTCCCTCGGTCTAATAAAATTTCCATTTTTAAAATTTTTGTTATGAAAATCTAAAAAAAAAAAAAAAAACTGCTTTCAAGGCATCATATTCAGAATAGCTTTTTTAATCAACAATAGAAAATAATAGAATTCTTCCAGAAGTTAAGTGACATAATTTTTAAATTATTTTTAAATTGAAAGGTTTTTTTTAGTCCCAACACTAATAAAAGACAGTATTTTATTTAACTATTTTTATTTATTTTATTAATTCACTAAACAGTTTCGGTCACAACTCGTTGACCATCTTTTTCGTCAATTTTTTAAAACAATTACATAATAGTACAATTACAGAAGTTTGAATTCACACATAATTTCCAGATCTTGAACGAAATTGTATGTATGAATTCAAACTTCTGTAATTGTTTATGTTATATAATTGTTTAAAAAAAAAATATACGAAATTTTTCATTTTTCCAATTTTAGTACTACTGAAGATGGTCGGCCAGTGGTGACCGAAACGGTTTAATGAATTAATGAAATAAATAATAATAATTCAATAAAATTATTGTCTTTAAGCGACTGTGTGTCAGTGGCTAGAGTGTCGGGCCGCAGGCCTGAAATACTCAGGTTCCGAGACTGAGTCTCGGCAGATATTTGCAGTCGCCTCCTCTTGGAAAGCAATGGCAACCTACCAGGAGTAACTCCGTTCGGAATCGGCGTTAAAAAGTAGGTCCGTATACCTGTGTAAAAACAGGTAAACACACTCAGCACAGGTATATGTGGAGAGGAGCCGAAACTTCAGGGATCTGATATGGCACTTAAAGAAGAAGATTGTATTTTATTAGTTTGTGACTAAAAAAACCTTTCAATTAAAAAATGAAATAATAGAAGTAATGAAATAATGGAATATTTATTTACTTTACTAGTTATTCTCTTTTTAAGTTTGGATTGAAGTTGTCAAAGCTAAACGATTTCTTAAAAGCAGATTCCGACCATGTTCTGTACGAAATTTGTTTCGAGTAGAATTGTTGAAGGTGTTCTCAAGGGGATATCACCGCAAACCTCTTTATACCCCCTCTGCTCCCTCTCTATCTCTCTCCTAGTCTTTTTTTAGAACATTTACTTTAAAAAGCTGCCTCCTCTCGTTTCTCTAAAGTCCAAAAAAAATAAACAAATAATACAGGCTGTTTGTTCGTTTTGTAGGGAGACCAGAATGTTAGTAGTTCTCAAATTTTATTACAGTTTATTTGGATTTGATCCAATTCGATGGAATTATGTCATAGAAATGAGTTCAGGGCTTTGCATTTTTTGCAATCCTCTCTCGCTCCCCCTTGTGAATTTTCCCCTTTTATACGCCAAATTACATTTATTTCAAATTTTATTTAGTGTTTTTGAAAGTCGTATTTCGAATAAAAGGTCATTAGTCATTAGTCTATTAATTAATTTTTTATTATGATATATATTCGAAAACGTGAAACATATGACACAAGATGCCTCTCGTATATAAATAGTATCAAGAAGAGAAAAAAGGCTTTAAAGATTTTTTTTTTAATTTTCAGTATTCCTCTTGAATCACTTTTTCTTATTTTGATATATATATATATATATATAATTTTTATATGAATATTTTTCGGTAGATAAGTTATATATATATTTGTTTGGAAAATTTAAAAATCTGCAGGTCATAAATAAACCCAAATATCGAATTTTTTTATTCTGACAAAATGTTTAAATTTCCCGGACAAATCAATGATTAAATTCAGCCCTTTTCATCAGAACTTCAGTTTCAAAATTCGGAAAATCGAACAAAAAAATTGAATTGCTATATCAGGATAAACAATCGAACTATTGAGTGGTAATTTGCCATAAGTTTATATTAAAAAACTGCATTTATATTCCAAGTTTCATCACTCTAGTACAAACAGCAACAAAATTTCTAACCAATAATAATCGATGTTCAATCATTTGAAGATTTTAAAAATTTTAAACTTAATAATGTCATTATTAGATAGTGAATCAGTTATAAGAGATTCCTAATTTCACTTGATCGGTTTTTCTTTATTAAATAACAGGCTTTTTTTTAATTAAACCCTTTTACTTTTGGCGAAAACCAGTGGTGCTAAATAACGGGGAAGTAAATGTGTTATTCCTATAGAAAATAATAAAATAAAATAAAATAATTTGTTTCTTCGATAACTTTCTGTCACTTGATGTCAGGAGAATTGAATTCGCTAGCACATTACATGTAATTGTTAATTTTAAATAACTCGAAGCGATGACACGCCTATCGTGATTTTTGAACAATATCCTCAAGATTCTTGGTAATTAACGGAAGAAAATCTTGACACTAGAGAAATATAATTGTTTCTAATTTTCGGATCTCAAAAAAGTAAAAAGTTTGAGAAAACTATATGTCATTATTCAAGAGAAGATAAAACTTGTTTTGATCAATTCCAAATTCTTACACCATCTTGCTATACATATACTATTTAGTAAATGATAATATGAATCCATTTAAAACATTTGAATTAAATTGTTAATGTCATATTAGTGTAAAAATATTAAATTTAAGAACGAGATGCTTTGCGACATAAAAGTTATTTCTGTCTCTCACTGTTTTTGCAGATAAAAATGGCAAACAAGAAGAAAACATACCATCTCTATCCAAATGGACACATCTTGCTCCAGACTTAGTGAACAAATAATAATAGTCTTGTTTTCTTGTTATTTTATTTATTTTATTCAAATCTCTTTCCTATTTCTCTTATTTTTTGTTGGAATATTTTTAGTAGACCAATTTCTGTTTAAGCATATCAAGATGAAGGCAAGCTTACTAGAAAAACGATTTAACTCCATTAAATACTCTGTATGTTATTATGGCATATCATAAGCAGTTTGTGTTTTTTTTCATAATGATATTAAATTTTATTTAATTCTAAAGCTACGTACACATTGGACGATTATCGAGGGACGACTCGAATCGACCGGTATCAATATGTACGTAGCTTAACACAAATTTAATAATAATAATAAGAGTTTTTAATTATAAAAAATTACCTATTACCTACTATTTGCATTTATTATATATTTTTCAAATGATTAGTATATAGTATTTTTCTTCCTTCCTTCAACTTGAAAGGTGAATTTGGCTGTAGTAAACATTAATTTATCTTGTTAAAATTTTAATTAGAGGATGATTTATAATATTGTTCAATATAGGTTTTAAATTTATATGCTCTAGTAAATTGCATTGAAAAACATTTATGGAATGTTGTTCTTTTTTTCAGTTGAAAGGTCAGCAAGTGGTGTATTTGTGATAATCACCAAAAATCGGGAGAGCCCTTCTTTAATGTTTTCAAACAAAAACATCCTACTTTTGTTAATAATTTTTTGTTGAATTGTTGTTGACATTTAACAAATGCATATTCCATATGCCCAGTCTCCTTCAAACATAATCGATGTAAAAAGTGTCTTCTTAAAAACAACCGAGTGGTTTAGGATTTAATAAATCGATATTTTTGATTTTATAGATTTTCAAATTCTGAATATAGAAATCCCAGGATCTAATCAGTTCTTTGTTTTAAACATAAACATTTTAACACCATAAGAAAATATCAACCAGTTTAGTTCTTGCATATCGAAAAAAAATGTCTTTTGAGCGGGAAAATATTAGTTGTAATAAACTATTATATATTAGTTTTGATAAAAATTATTTTGGACTTCCTGGGAACTTTCAGTACTAGTATAGAATAGTTAACTAAAATAATATCTCTCGACTGATATCAATTAAAATAAATCGTATTGATTTTCCTAACACTGCTGACGCTAATTTTAAATTCACACAATTTTTATTTTTATTTTTTGCATTTTGTATTTAAAAATTTCTAAAACGTAAAGAAAAGTCATTTTCAACCATGCTTTCTTTCTGCCTTTGTAATTCTCGCTGATTCTGATAGGTAGCCCGATAACTCAAGAACTGAAAACTTTCAAAGAGAAAGTTTGTTCTGGTGGCAAAATCTTTCTATTTCAAATGCGGAGAATATTGTTTAGATTTTTGGTCCTCTAACTTTAGAACCGGTACAAAAATGGAAAAAATATTTTTTCTCAAGATAATTAAATTAAAAAATAAATTTCTAATAGTTTATTATATTTTAGTTGAATACTAGAGCGGCTCTAAGTGGTGAGCGTACCGAGTCTTGAAAAAGTTTTGACTTTTGCCTTCATTTTTGATTCAATGTAAATAAAATGTTAACTATAGTAATAGAAGGGAGCTGAAAGAAAGATATATGAATATGGGTCTTTAGTTAAATTCAGATGATTTCCATTCATTTGAAATGGAAAGGTCTGAAGATTGTCCCTTCGGGGATTATTATTGTCCAGAAATGTCAGGGAATTTGCATAAGAGACAATGGTAAATGAATCGTGCTCAAAGTTCGTGTTGATTGAATGAGGTGTTAAATACCATTCCATTTGCAAAGGACTTACCAAGTGAAGGAAAAAAAACTGATTAAAATTCCAAAAGAATATAACTTTGCACTATTAATAAAATGACGAGCGGATGATAAAATTTCTGTCCCTAAAGAATTCTAAATGAACATTTAAAAGTACACAAAGGACTAAAGCACTAATTGGAGGGGCGCACGAATAATAATTATCAAATAACTCCTAAACTATTAACCCTACGGCAAATTTTATGATAAACAAAGTTATAGGGGATGTAAATTCTGACAACTTTTGTTTAAAAAAATTTCCCCAAAAAACCATCCAAAAAGGGGGGGGTGAAAAAATGTAAATTCTTGACCTTGGAGCAAACTCAACCAAATTTTGTATACATAATCTCTGGGCCTCTAGAGAGCTAGAAATGCAAAAACTAACCACCCAAAATGGGGGGGGGGTCAAAAAATGAAAATTCTTTCTCTTGGGCCAAACTCGACCAAATTTTGTATACATAATCTGTGGGTCACTAGAAGGCTAGAAATGCAAAAACTGGGTGCGGAGGGTGGGTGCGGGGGTGGAATGGGGGTGGGGTGAGGAGTGAAGCGGAGTAGGGTTGGGGTGAAGGGGGTGGTTCGGGGTGGAGTCCAGGGGGCTAGGCGCGGGTGTGGTGCGCAGGGTTGGAGGGCACGGGGGTGGGGTCCGGGGTGGATGGGGTGCGGGGTTCGAGGTGAGTGGGGTGCGGATTGTGGTGTGGTGGCGGGGGTTGGGAACGGGTGCATGGTGCGGGAGTGAGGGGGGTGGTGGAGGGGTTTTGGGGGTGGGGTGAAGGGGGTTAGTGGGTTAGGGTGCGGAATGGAGTGTTGGTGTGGTGGTGTGGGGGCGAGGTGCTGGGTGGGTTTCGGGGGGTGTGGTGGGTGGCAGTGGGGGTGAGGGTGGGGTTCGAGGGCTGGGGGCCCAGGGGGCGTGCCTTGCAGCTAGTATTAAATAAAATGCGCTGTGGTGATCACATTCACTTGCTTTTCTTATACAATAAATTAATATTAAATTATAAAATTAAAAAAATTATCAAGAAAGAATTTAAATTTTAAGGTTACAAATCTAAGATTTTAGTAGAAACTATTTTGCATATCAGAGGCTTCATCCCTTCAGAAATTGGACCCGACTACTAACACGCTTGCCGGTCTTGTTAGTTCGACCCTCGAGACAAAAACACACTCTGACATGCAATATATTTATGAGGAGCTAAAAAAATCTATTTGAACTAATAAGCCCGGTAGGGGAGTCGGGTTGTCCGAGCTGGCGCTAGCCCCGCTTCAGCATCGTTGATGACGATGTTCAAGCGGAAGATCCGGCTTCGAACCTTGCTAGCATATAAAAATTTCAACCGGCTAAAACTCGACTCTCTCACTAACCCTATTAACACTTTACTACTTTATGTGCTGTCTAGATGGGCTTTGTTGCCAGTGACAATAAATAAATAAAAAAAAAACAAGCCCGGCAAGCGTGTTAGTACTCGGGTTCAACTCCTGAGGGAATGAAGCTCTCTGATATGAAATATAAAAATATTTCTACTAAAATCTTGGATTTTTGACCTTAAAATTTAAATTCTTTCTTTATATATTTGGCTTATACCGTGAGTTGTATTTTTTGAAAAAGATACTCAAATCTTCGGGTTAATTATTATAAAAAAATTATATTTCTTTAAAGTTGAAGATTGAACCGACCCAAAAATTTGAAGATTTTTCAATTTTTTTTAGTTTATTTACAACATTTCGGTTTCTAATTTTGTAAGCGCTTTGAAGTGAAAATATAAATCGAGTGACCTCAGCAAAAAATCCATTTGTTATACTCCATGTTAGCTTTTTTGACTTCATTTATTTATTATTAGTAGAATAAGGCTTTAAAATCTGAAGCCTAACCGCCTTGTATTAACTATATTGTTTTTTCAAAATTTTCAACTTTCGCCTTAGTAGTCTGACGCTGAAGAATTCTTGAGTTCGCCGTCCTAACCAGTTAACATCAATAAACAGATTGAAACACTACAGTATAGTAAGATATTGATTATACATACAATGATGTAGGTGCACAACCCGACTCTAAATCAAATAATCATTATGAAAATACAAGTTTTCAAACAAACAAATAAATAAATAAAAACACAATCAATATGGAAGTTTATAAAACGCTTAAAATCAATAAAATAGTTTTGTGAATATCGAACATTGATTTATTGTTTGCTGCATGAATTAAGACAAAAGAATTAAAAAGTAATCCTAATTAAAAATCTAACAAGTATCTATACCAGCGCTGTCCAACCCATGGCCCGCGGGCCGCATGCGGCCCAGCACTGCAATAAGAGTGTTCCAACATAAAATCATACATTTTCTTAAAACATTAGAGATTTATATGTAGAGATATATTTATTCTCTTTTTGAAATAGGAATGTACATTTGTACAATACGTGAAGCTTTTTCCAAGATTAAAAATCACTAAAAGCAAAATTATAAGCTCAACTATATAAGATAAAAAAAAAATTAAGTTTCAAAAAATTCTTCTTCTTCTTCTCGTATTTTCATTAGCTAAAATATTTATTATTTCAGAAATTTATACGCTACGGCACTAACCAAGTCTATAGTACAAAGAGACAAAGAATTGGGGTTTTCTAGAACAATCACAATTAATTGATAATTTCTTTCCCGGAATAAAACTTGCCAGGACTTGTCTTTTAGATCTTTGCACGTTCTTACATGTCAATAGATAATGGATAGTTAGGGATTATTATATCTGTGACCCTTTTAAAAAATAAATTATCATTCCTCATATCCTTCTTTAATCCTATTCGATTTAAACCAGGGCTGTTCAATCCGTCCCAATATAAAGTCATAAAATTCCTTAAAACATTGAGAATTATATGTAGATACTGGAAAACACAACAATTTGGCCTGATTTTTTTTCTCTAAAATAAGAAATCTGAAAAATTACTGTGAAGTTTTCGAAAAATAAAAGTGCTAATTTTAAATTCTGAATCTGGAACTAGATTTCAAGATTTCCGAAAAAATAATTATCATTTTCGATTCAATTTTCATTAGAAATAAATTTTCTACTTGCAAACTTTCTGATTGAAAGTTCTAGAACAATAATTAGATACCGATCTGACAGAAAAATTGAATATTGTCTCTTTATTAGAATTTTTTATAATTTTTCTAACTAATATAACAAAAAATTAATTGCTATATCAATAAGAACAGTTTTTGACCGCGCTTATTTGAAAAAGATATTTATCGCGAGACTACTGCGGATTACGCTATTGAAGTCTACGGAGTCTTAAATCTGGACCAAGAGAAAAAGATGTGATCCACTTAGCTACAATCGAACGTCATTTCACGTATAAGCTAGACATTAGGATGGATCACCATCTTTTTTACTTTATCAAATGCGAAGCATGGGAGAAAGTATTGGAATCGCTCTCGCGGCAAGCGCGACTTCAAAGAGGTCCTCGGAAGTAAAGACTACGGAACCCATAGACTCAATTAAGGTCACAAATTGAAGTATTCAATGAGATTGAATTTTAGTACGTGACGGTTTTGCCAAAAATTACCTGGGATCTCGTCGAGAGGCCAAAAAAGTGGCATTTTTTTGGAAGTGCGTGGGGATGGATGGATGGATGGATGTGTGTGTGTTATCGTTTTTTTCGTCCACGATTTTCCACACCTTTGCGCTGATTGAAATGAAATTGAAAACCTACCATTAGTTTAACAAAATGAAGCTGATTAGTTTTTGGTACATATCGGTCCACAAACATTAGTACTTTATTTCAGTACTTTTTTAGTTTTTCTAAATATCTTGAAAATGACTTAACCAATTTTGATCAAATTTAATATCCTAATTAAGTACCTTGGGGACCACAAAAAAGGTTAAATAAAGTTTTAGTCAAATTATATTTTAAAGTACTTTACTCAAGAACATATTAATATTTCAAATGAATTTGGATAAAGTTTAGCAACGATCCGTTGCAGTTTATCTCTCTTGGTCCAGACTTAAGGCTCCGCGAACTATTAGCGTAATCCGCAGTAGTCTCGCGATAAATATATTTTTCAAATAAACGCGGTCAAAAACGGTTCTTATTGATATAGCAATTATTCTTTATTATATTAGTTAGAAAAATTATAAAAATTTATTTAAGATCATTATTTCAAGTTAGAAATATATAAGTTCAAATATTATTGACAAAAATTCCTACATTTGATTCTCGATTGAATTAATTATCTAGCCAGGAAAAATTATAAACAAATACTAATAAATAATATCACTTTCTATAAGTACCATATGTAGATATGTATTTACATATATGAGAAGCAATTTTAAGTATAAAATCATGATTAAATAAAATAAAAAAGAACATTGTTGTAAATATGGACATGGGAAGGGAGATGCTCAAATAATTGTAAAATAAAAAATAATAATTTAAAATTTTTACATTATGGAAATAAAATATTTTGTTCAAAAAAAAAGTATAAAATTTTTGAAAAGTAAAATTAGAAGCTCACTATGAGCTAAAAAACTAATAAAGTTCTTATTTCAATATTATTAACTATCTTTTTTTTTGAATAACACATTTTCAATAGAACTATAATATTTTATCTGCGGTCCGAGACAATTTTTTTTTTGTAAGCCAAAGGTTGGACATCCCTGATCTATAAAAAATCAATTTAATTTATATAAGTAAAATGGAAAACTAGTTTTTTTATTTCTTGGTAAAATAAATTAAGAAAAATAAATACTAAAATTTTTTTATGAAAAGATTCAATAAAATAGCTTAATATCAATTATTTTTTCATAATATCTGACTTATTTTGGTTCTTGGTGGATTTAACAATTCTCGATAACAGCAAACAACAAATTACTATACTGATTTGATAGAAAACACAAACGCGGTGAGAAAAGAAAATCCCGCACTGGCTCTAAGACCCATGGCTACTGGACTCGAAATAAATTGCAAGTGAACATGGCAAGTCGATAGAGAACCGTTACTTGACTAGATTAGGGGGACGAAAATGATTCCATGAAAATATATGTATTAAATATATGACCAAAAAACTTTTTCATTGAATATTTATTTTTAATCTGAACACCTAATATACATGATAGTTAGGGGAGAATGTACTACCCCCCCTGCTCTCCCCCTCTAATTTTGAAAATTATAAAATTCACTTGACTTTTTATTTTTTCTAGATAAAAATAGAACAAATCTGGTGTGACTTGAGCATAGAACATGATCTTACCATACGATTGACTCTCTTGGTATAACGAATTTATTTATTTATTTATTTTGAATACATATCTAAAAATCAGTTTTTGAATAAAAAAAAAAATTCAACGCTTTATGGCCAACAAAGAGTTATTTAATAAATGTTGTAAAAAAAAGTTATTACATAATTATTTTTAAAAGAAATGTTAGACAGAAACGTCAAATATCCATATTCACTTTGTTATATCAGCTGCGAAGCCTGCCTTCGGCGGCCATCTGCATGACCCCCCTCCCTTGGTTACGCACCCTGGACTCCACAGTGTGCTTTAAAATAATAATTTAATTTTCCTAATTTTAATAAATTTTGGGGAGTCGGGTTGGCTCAGTCAGCTAACGCACTGGCCTCGCTTCGGTATCGATCGATTATAAGGATGTTGGAGTGGGAGCCCGGGGTTCGATTCTGGCTGGCAAATAAAAATTTCTACCGGCTAAAAACTCGGCTCCCTCACTAACCCTACTTAACACTTTACTTATGTGCTGTCTAAATGGGCTTTGTTCCCGGTGACATTAAATAAATAAAAAATAAATAAATTGTATTTGTCATGAACTATTAGTGGGTTTTAAAATTAAATAAATCACATTGGTTTCGCCGATTATAATATGTACATATACTTTAAATTTCAAATAAAATTTTATAATAGTTTTAATTATTGCTTTATTTATCGGAAGATTTGAAGCATATTTCTTTAAAACCTATTCGAAGAAAGGGAAAATAAAATGAAAA
This sequence comes from Forficula auricularia, assembly GCA_024734495.1. NCBI lineage: Eukaryota > Metazoa > Arthropoda > Insecta > Dermaptera > Forficulidae > Forficula > Forficula auricularia. The sequence continues at coordinate 2,686,308 of JALMQS010000078.1, forward strand.
TAAGCTGATGCAGCTCATGAATTTTATATTTAGCTTGCATCCATTAAATTAATAGAAAACCACAAAATATTAACTCTAAAAATGGAAAATCATAAATTCATTTAATTATTCAATAGAATATGTTAGGGAAAGTAAATGTAGTCCCATCCAAATAAATCAATGAAATCATTATATAGTAAATGATAATAGATAAAACCACAAATTATTTAAGTTTCGAAAAATGTTCAAACAAATTTAAATAACTCCCACGACAAAATGTCAATTGGGATACAATTCATAGAGTTAAAATAGCTTTCAGATCGCGGCCATCTTTAATTCTAACTTTAGTGATAAACTTATTTAGTTGGTAGTTAAATGATAACCGCTTGTTTGACAGAGCCCAGAAAATAAAAAATATCAAAAAAAAATAATCTAAAAGTATGTGAAATAAAAGAGGTTCTTACAGTAGGTTAATTTGAATCAAGATTGCTGTTTTCTTTAGCTTAAAGTTTATCACACAGATTTTATGAGATTTCGAAATTAAACACACACACAAACAAATAAAGTTCCGAAGTTAAGAGTTCCGCGTCGAATGCGATACTGCCTAACACTTATGCATTAGGGTGGTCCTTATTTTGGGTATTTTCAAATTTTTCCGCTGACAGAGGCTCATATGGTTAGAAATAAATAAAAGAAAAATATCCTTCAAATTTCAACTCCCTATCTCAATTTTAACTTGCCGAACAGTGATTCAAGTTTCTCACCATAACATGGGGATTTTGGCATTGAACGAGGCATTTTTTATTCCGGCCAAAAGTAATGGTTCAAAAAATTTGAAACTCTCTAGACGTTATTCTTATTCTTATAATAGTAGCTATCTCTACGAATTTTTTTACAGATTTTTAGCTATTATAATTTTGAAGTCTATAACTTATTAAAACTAAGACATAGCAGTATTTTATCTAGCTGCTCAGAACTATAAAATAATAATAGCAAAAATCTGTAAATATTCTGAAGGATAGATACTATTATAGAATAAAGTCTGCAAGTTTCAACACTTGATTTAATACCACTGGCCGGAATAAAATTGATAGGTCAATGCCAAAAACTACAAGGCTATTTAGATGGGAAACTTTGCATCGATGTCGTCAAGGTTGAAATGAATAAAGACGAAAACTTGGGTTTTTTATTTATTTAGAACCATTATGAGCTTCTGTCAGCGTAACAATTCGAAAATACCCAAAATAAGGACCACTCTAATATGCACTCAAGTAGCAGAAAGTAATAAATTATTGACAATAATAGTAACAATATATATAAATGATGATTTCTTCAATTAATTCAAGGAATATTGCTAATAAATAAAAAACATTAAAATAAAAATAGAAATTATTTTATTTATTTTTACTTAATACCTAAATAATAATTTTGTTAATCTCTATTTTGAGACAAATATTTTACAATTGAGGGTTTCTTAAGGTATTTAGCATAATCCAGAGGAGTTCTACTGTGTCTATCCTTTATATTTGTTTTGGCTCCGTTTTTAATTAATAACTTTACTACATCCAAATGATCTCCTTCAATTCCATAATTAAGCACTGGTGATTTTAATAGATTTTTTTTATTTACATTTGCACCGTGATCTATTAAATATTCAACAATAGAGAGATGGCCATTCCATGCAGCTAGCATTAATGGAGTCCGATGTCTGAAGGAATCAATTGGATCTATTTCTGCTCCTTGAGAAATTAAAAATTCCACCATTTTGAAAATGCCATTTTCAGATGCATAATGCAACAGTGTGTAATTCCTATAATTTTTATTTTTTTTGTTTATATAGGTAGGATTTTCCATGAGATAAAATTTGACAGCAGGAAGAGATGCTTGTGCAGCTGCATCCCAAATATCTGTCGCATATGCTTTAATTAATGAAGAAACGATATCTTTGTCCGAATCCAGGTTTAAAATATTTAATAATTCATCAATCTGGAAAGGAATAATTAAATTAATTCATTCATTCAATATTATTGATAAGATTGAAACATTAATAAATCTTGAATGTTTATAATTCCAAAAGGAAGAAGTGATTAGATTAGTCATTTCTACCTTCAGAATTTCAGATTCAAAGATACCCAAAATTAAATAAGCTGACGTGTTCTGATATGGGCATCCACTTGACTTTACCATACATACAACCTGGCCCCTCACTTATATTTAATTTGGAAAGGAATATTTAAATTAATTCATTTGGCCCCTCACTTATATTTAATATTTAATAAAATTATTTATAATCATGTTGGGGAGGTGGTTAGTTTTTGCTTTTTTGACTTCTGGGAACCCACTGATTATGTATATAAAATTTGGTTGAGTTTGGTCAAATGGCCAAGATTTTAATTTTTTGACCCTACACCCCTACCCCCCATTTTAGACGGTTTGTTTGTGCATTTTTAAACTTTGGGGTCCACTGATTATGTATACAAAATTTGGTTGAGTTTTCTAAAATGGCCTAGATTTTTAATTTTTACCCCCTCTTAATCTCAATGGACCAAAACTACGTGTGAAATTTGGTTTCGATATTCACTCTAGTTTTTGAGCTAGCTCGTCCACAAAATTTGGTAACGCACAGACTAACTAACTAACTAACTAACAGACTAACAGACATTTTGACAAAACAATTATTATCTCGAAAAATATAATTTTTTCTATGTTCACTTATTAGGGCTTTTTTTGTAGAGCGAAATGCCATGGTTTCGCTCAATTATTTTATTCGAAATAGTTTAAGCCGTTTTTGAGATATTTCGAAAAAAATGAAAAAACCACTTTTTTCATGCACGATTACAATACTTGACCATACCCTGTATGGTAAAGTAAAAAATAAAAAACTTAAATAGATAAAATAAAATTTCATTATTTAGTCCAGGCAAATTAAGTGAAAAAATGGCATAAATGGGAAATAATTCCCGGTAAAGATTTTTTTGCTGGAATAGATTTATTGCTACTCTAATATTACTACCCTAAGTTTTCCCCCAAATCTATACTGTGGAAATTTTTCTACGCGCCTCAAAATGGGAAAATTCCGTTTTTTTTTGTTTTTCTTGAACAACTTTAAAGCGGTTATCAAATCAAAAATATATTTATTAGATAAATTAAAGCCCTTTAAATTACGCATAAAATGATATCAATTTCATCTATTTAGGTTCAGTAGAACTGGTACTAGCGCCTGTCAAAAATCAGCCCCGGGATCACTTTTGAATATCTCTAAAACCTAAAACTCGTACTTTTTCGATTTTTTCCCCATTTTGACCATGAAGGAGCACGTTTTCGACAAAGACACCTCTATACATTTTTAAATTAGATTAAATTTTCTACAATTTAAATAAAGTTTTATTCTAATTGGATAATGGTAACATGAGGTTGAAGTTTTGAAAAAATGCAATTTTTTGCAAAAAATTGCAATTTTTCCTTCATAAAATGAAAACCACTCATCCTAGAAACTTGATTCTTATCTCATTCTCTAGTAAATTTTGTTGACTTGAACGTTTACTTGGACCACTTTTTTTTATGAATCTCTTAGATTTATAGATATCCAGCATTTTACATGATTTATTTAATAGATATCTTTTTGATTTGATAAGCCGTTTTAGAGTTATTCAAGAAAAACAGAAAAAAATCCAAAATTTTATCATTTTGAGGCGCGTAGGAGAATTTCCACAACAGAGATTTGGCAGAAAACTTAGGGTAGTAATATTGGAGTGTCAATAAAGATATTCCAGCAATAAAATCTTTAACGGGAATTATTTCTTGTTAAAATCGTAATTTGCCTGGACTATATTAGATATATGAGGAATTATGAGGTGAAATTTGGCAAACCTGCTCGTATTAATAAATTGCACTTCTCTATCAAATTTTAACTTTCTACCTATTTCAAACTTATACTGATAAAAAATTTCCAAATTGATAAAATTTGTGAAAAAGCTACACCTTTTGAAATTTTTCACACTTTTCTCCAATTTTGATTATAAAAGAAGTCTTAAATAAGATGTATAGTATTATCATCATGGTAAATAAATACAAGAAAAACAATGACCATAAGCCCAGAGCGAATACGATTTGTTTTCAAGATGCAAATAGTGTCGGAGCATACAGAGAATACTCAGACAAACAGGGGCCTTCAATGACCCCAATCGTGGTAATGCTTATCAGAATTTCTTTTCATTTATTTGAAAAAAAAACTTATTTAAAAAAGTTTTGTTTATTACTTTAATCATATTTACATTGTTAGGATTTTCCATGAAAACAAATTTGACACCCCGAAGAGGTTCTTTTGCACATGCATCCCAACTGTTTGTCGAATTTCCTTTAAATGCTGAAGCACGGAAGCCACTTTCTGATTTCAGATTTATTTTTATTAGTTCGGCAATCTGCAAAGGAATAATTAAATAAATGGATTTATGAAAAACTAATGAAATATATAATTTTTTGATTTAAAATAAACTTAAGTGTCCATCAAAATAACTTTACATCTGCCCTCTCTCTTATAAATACTTCGTTTTTTTAAGAATCTCCACCCCTTAATTTTGGACTCATAGCATTTATTCATATCTCCTTTTATTAGTGAGATGCTATGTTTCTAGTATTTTTGTTAGAAAATTTTATCATTTTAATATTTTTGACCCTTCTATGGGTAATTTTTTGTAAATATATTCATTTTAATTAATTATTTTTTATCCACCCTCCCCCATTAGATATTTTTCACTTTTCAGATGGAGAGACATTTCACGAAGGTCGTATAGGGAGAATATGCAAAATTTCGCACAAATCGATCAAAGGATCTAAGAATATAAATTATATTTTTAACCCCCCTTCATACAAGAAATACTTACAAATCTTTTAAAAAATTGGACCTGTTAATACTAAGTTTCAGCTAACTTGGGTCTTTTAGATTGAAAATTTTATAATTTAATTTTTTACGAACCCATCCCTTATTGTTGAGTTTGATTTCAACCAAAATATAATAAGCTTATTTCAAATTGAAAGAATCCCTGCGGCAGGCTGTAGGAAAATGTAGATTTTGAGGGGACTCTACCCCCCTTTATACTGCTCCTATCAAAAACTTTTCAGACACAAGTTGTAGATGTTAATTAGTAGAATATTAGCCATTTGCAACCAAACTGGTATCATTCATATTAACGTTGTTATGAATTTTTTAAGATTTCAACCCCCCACTATTTCCACCACTTTAGGACTCAAGTCACTAAAAACTAATCAGTTCTTGTTTACATCAAGACTAAATTTTGTGCCCAATTTTATTGCAATCGGTTGAACGTTGCGGCCTGCAGCGCACCCACAAAATTGCAATACATACCCCCCCCCCATATACCCATATATATAAATATATATATAATTTTGAATGGAGGGTGGTTTTGGGGTCTAGCGGCTATGATCGGAAAAGCTATGATGACATTTTCCCGAAGTCGCACCATGAGAGTGAACGCAATAGGTGTGTATATTTCTTCGAAATCTACCTAAAAAACTCCATGTGAAATTTCTTTTTGATATTCACACTAGTTTGTTTGAGTTAGAGCGTACATATAGTAAAATTTGGAACTCACTGAACTCTTTTTAAATATTTTATTTTTTATTGTAGAAAAAAAATTAAAACTTACATTATTGTTTAATATTTCAATTTCTTTTTGCTGTTTTGTGATTATATTTGTGAAAGTTTTTCTTTCTTCGATTACATTTTTATTTATTATTTCAATATCTTGTTGCAAGTTTTTAATTAAAATGGTTTGAGCATTATTATATTCTTTTGACTAAAAAATAAATTAATTAATTAAATTAAAATCATTTGGGTGAACATTTTCTCAAATTTTTCATTAATAAATTGACACGTTCTGATGTTGGCATCCACTTGACTTTAACGTACATTTATTTATTTATATTTAAATGTATTCCTCATACATATATATTACAATATTTACAATACACTTCTGGTTGAGTTTGATAGAAGGGCCTATATTTTCTCTCCCCCCCCCCCATTTTGGGCGATTAATTTTAGAATTTTTAGTCTTCTGGTAGCCCACTGATTATGTATACAAAATTTGGTTGAGCTTGGTCCAAGAGCCTAGATTTTCATTTTTTTGACCCCCCCCCCACTTACATTTTGGGTTTTTTTTGCATTTTTAGTGTTCTAGGGGCCCAGTGATTATTTATACAAAATTTGGTTGAGTTTGCTCAGAAAAAAATATTTTCGTTATTATAGGTACATTTTATACTAAATTTCATTTTTCTTGCTTTTTTTTAGTTTGAATATATTATAATTTTAAATTTTAACCCCCCCCCCCCCTCCCACCTCTCCTTAATTTTGGGTCGATATGCAGCCAAATCTAATCAGCTCTTAATCTCAATGCACCAAAACTATGTGTGAAATTTGGTTTTGATATTCACACTAGTTTTTGAACTAGCTCGTCCACAAAATTTGGTATCGCACAGACTAACAGACATTTTGACTAAACAGTTATTATCTCGAAAAATATAATTTTTTCGATGTTCACTTATTAGAGCTTTTTTGTATACTGAAATGCCATGGTTTCGCCCAATTTTTGTTATCAAAATAGTTTTAGCCGTTTTTTGAGATATTTCGAAAAAAAGAAGCAAAAAAACCCACTTTATTCATGCACGATTACAAAACTTGACCATACCCTGTATGGTAAAATAAAAAAGAAAATATTATTTTTTGTTCTTTGATAGTTTTTATTTTTATGCTATTTCAAATAATTAGGAATTAAGTATATTATTAAAATGAAAAATGGGCTTGGAAAATTTTTAGGAAACATTTTTGTTGATAGTACTAAAAGTTTTGAATATTACATTTTTTGATCGGTAAGTACCTACTTATAGAAAGATTGAGAGAGTTAATTTGCGTCATTCATTCAATGAATAATAAAATATAATATTTACTGATTTTTTAGTCAATAAAATAAATTAATAAATAAAATATTACTGTCACTTACGTTTTGTTTTAATTCATTGAACATGTTTGTTATCATCTGAAAAGTCGATAAATTAATTAATCTATTAGCTAAATAGATTTAATGAACAAATAATTAGCTTTATAGAAATTGACTGGTGAGTTACCGAACAGTCTAGGATAAGATCATCGTCGTCTTCAAAGTCGTCTGGACGTGTCGAAGACTTACGTGTTTCCCCAAAGGGCAGAACCGAAAGCACATTGAAACATAAAATCAAAACTGGATTCATCTCAGCTTAAGTTGGTCTGTAGGATTGAGTCTTTTCAGTGATTTGCGAATTTCTATAATCAACTCTCCCTACTCCTTATCAGCTCGAGCAAAGGAGACTTTGGTTGCTATAACATTCGTCATAATCTCTCTTTATATCGAAATTTACGAGAACGTATTCCACTTGATGCACTCGCACTGCGCACTCGACATTTCTGCAGAAATGTCAAAATACTCAGTGTGCTCAGTACGCCCATTGCAGTCTAAATACTTAAATCAAATATCCAATTAGATACGCTACGAATTTTCTTACATTAACTCTGATATCTCATTATATTTTTGGAGTGTATTCATTGAATATAAAAGTTCAATTTGACGAGAAAAGTAGATTCAATTTCTTGGAAAAAATCAAGTAGAGCTTTTATAGATGATTTTAATTGTATGTCAGAAGGGTTGTATTCTCTCACTCGGAAATTAAGCCCAAGAGCAATCTGGGCCAATTGTTGCCCGATTCGATCCTGACAAATATATAGCAAGCGCAGACATTTTTTAGCCAAAAATTTAATCTTCATTATTAATAAATATCTCTAAATTATTATTTATATATCTCAAATTAAAGAAAAACCCAATTTCTTATATATATATTACTTTATTATTTTAATAAAAATACATATAATTAGATTATCAGAATGTAAATGCAATCAAAACTGCTCATCCAAGGTTCGCAATTTCCATTAGGTTATCACAAATGACATTTCACCCAAAGAGGCCTTCAATAAATATCATTGATAAGGAGCTGAAAAGAAAGAAAACGCAGAGTTGTCTATAAAAATTCAAATAAAAAAGCAATTCTAAAAAAAATATAGGTAAGTAATGATGGAGATTATTTTGATTTTGTATGTCTCTGTGCTTTCGACACTGTCCTTTGGTGAAACACGAAGGTCATCCACGCACCCAGACGAATTTAGTGAAAATTCCCGAATCGTGGCAAAGAATCATTGTCAAACGTAATCATTTTGTCTGTCCGTGTGTGTCTTAATTATGAATTCATGATAGATCGAGAACGATACTGATGTTTGATTAATTTTAATTTTATTCTCATAATTGAAAGAATTTTGTTTTGCCGAGAGTAGCAGAGTTGTTGACTCATAACGAAAAAGTGGGTTGTCCTCTGCTTGATGCAAATAAACATATACAATATACATATACATATATAACGAATATAAATATGAATATATATATAGGCATATAATTTATTTGTTAGAGACTATTGTTTCGAAGGTATGACCTTCATCATCAGTCTTTTTAACCGACTTTGAAAAAAGGAGGAGGTTATCAATTCAACGGAATGTCTGTTTTTTTGTGCTTGAACATTTATTTCTCTTTACCATGTGGACCGATTTGGATAATTTTTTTTTGCATTGCGTTCAGTCTCTTATATCTCCGATTGGTCTTGTTTTTTTTTCATTGATATTGGAGCTTTTTTGTTATGTATGTTCACGCAAAACTTCTTTGTTAATGGACCGATTTCGATGATTCTTTTTTTTATTGGAAAGGGATAGCTTAGGGGTGATCCCATATTAATTTGGTCAAGTTCTGATTATATGATCAATGACAAAATAACGGAAATCTCCAATTCATATGAGCAAATAATCGAAATTATAATAAATAAAATCTTTTTAAAAAAAAATCTTAAAATGTTCATTTAAAACCCGCTAACGTTTCGAGATAATTTCTCTATTAATGAATTGAATTTTATTATCAATTTCTGACTCCTTCGTTTGAATCTTTCTCTTACGAGATGCATGCAAGATATCATAAGTTGCTATTCTTAACATCACTAAAAAGAAAAAAGAAAAATAATTTTTAGAAAAAAAAACCTATACTTCAAAAAAAAAAATGCAACAAATAAAATAAAATGCACTAAAAGGTATAAAATAATTATCTTATTTAGGTACAACTAAACGATGAAATTGTTACATGAAATCACTTTTTGAAGTCAGTGCCAAACATACTATATAAGCGAGCTTACGCGATGTTGTCTTCATTACACGTCAAACGTACTAAGATCCTGCCGAGTGCGATTCATAAAATTTTTATGTTTGGCACCGACTTCAAAAAGTGATTTCATGTAACAATTTCATCGTTTAATTGTAACTAAATTAGATAATTATTTTATACCTTTTAGTGAATTTTATTTGATTTTTGAGTTCTTATTATTTTATTTGTTGCATTTAATTTTTTTGAAGTGGGTTTTTTTTTCCAAAAATTATTAATTAAAAATATTTTATTTCTCATGGGTTCAAATACCCGAATAGATGTTTTCCTTTTGTTGTATAGTCACAAACTAAATAGTTTGTTTGAAGTTAAAACACGAATCTCCTTCCTATATACTTACTATATAGATGTTAAATTTTCCATGAAACAATTATTTTCAAAGAAAAACCATTATAATTAGCTAAAGCTTCGTGATTAACTAACAATGTTTAATGAATACGAAATCGTACTTGATGAATATACAAACATCGACATTGGTAATTTCTATATACATATAAGTCACTAATAGGGAAGAGTTGAAAGAGACACAGATACATCTATGTACATGTACAATTCATGCGCCCGGGTCCCCCAACGATAAATAAATCCAGTCTCTTCTTCGTCACGGCCTCGGCTCTTTCTTTCCCTCGTGTAAATATTTGGCGTGCATTAGTCGGAGTACTCGCTAGAGATTCAGGAGGTTTTCAAGTGTGTCTCATCGTTTGCGCTGGTAAAGCCGAAACTCTCACGATAGCCTGTCTCTCTGATATCCATGTTCTTTTGATTTATTTTTCATATAGACCAAGATATGATTTTATTTCCATTACTAGCAACAAATAGAAAATTAGATTTCTTTTGGAGAAAATCACAATAAGCGTGACATATATAGAATTAATAATTACACGTAAAATCAAGCAAATTCACCACTCCTGACATCTATTGCATCAACATAATACATTTACTTTCCTGTTATCTAGTGCATCTGATTTTTGCCATTATAATAACTAGCTGGCTTGGTTCCATGGCCCACCATCTCCTCTCTTTCTTTTATATAAATACCTCCATGGTGTGTGGTTTTTTTTTAATGCAATCCAATGCAAGAAGGACCGCACTAGTAAGATGCAGCCCCTATAGATCTTGAAGGACCCTTGCATTACCGAAGAGAAGGGAAAGTTGATTAAGTGAGAAGGTGGAGACGTAGGTGTTGATGCACTCGGGTTTTGAAGGTTTGAAGATTATAAGAGTTGGGAAAGATGGAGGCTGGAAGAGAGTTCCAGTTCCTTGAAGTCATGGGATTAAGTCTAACGAGTTAAAGAATAATCCTCGCTAAGAAACTCATGATTTTCAAACGCCAGTACTCCTCCACTGTACATTAGATACAAATCGGAGAAAAAAAAACATTTGCCAACTCGTTTGGCTCTTGACTTCAATGGACTGAAACCTGTTTTTCGTCTCCATATTCGAGAAGAATTCAAAGTTGAGATTATTATTGATCTTTATATTACGATAACACATGGTCAGAATGATGTAGAAAGTTCGCTCAGGTACGAAGTTTTTTTTCTCAGAACAAAAAATTAAATTATCAAAACGGTTATAGGTAGGTACTGTGACATTGCTCTAAGCTAATAATACTCACAAAACTTGTTTCAGGACTTAGCTCATAAGAAAAATGCTAGAAGACCACTTAAACAAGTACGATCTTTTTTCAAGATAGTAATGAATTTGAACAGCTCATAGTTAGAAGTAATCTGAATAGATAATTGATTCAATTTTTCTTGAAACAAATGCTCTTACAGAAATGATTCAAAGAGAGTTTAAAAAACGTACCTGTTTACTTAAGATGATGAAATATAGTTTTAATCTTCGAATTAATTAAACATATTTCTGATATGAAAGGACACTGAAAAAAATTTATTCAATTTTTTTATTGCCATATTCTTTGATTATTTGCGCTTTACTTTATTTCCAACCTGCGGGGAAATTTTTTTGGCATTATCATATCACTTACTCTCACGATGTGAGAAGGAGAGGGTAGGGGAAACATGTGGGACGAATGACGGATGACCGACTTGCAAAAATTGTGAAAGAAAATTGCCCACAGGGCAGACGAAGCAGGGGGAGGCCTATAAAGAGATGGAAAGATGTAGCATTTTTTTTCTAATGGAAAAACAGGAGGAAGCCTATAAAGAATATCAAGAATATATCAATTAAAGGGGAATTATTTTTAATGGATTGCAAGAACGGTGCATTATCTATAAGTCAAGATTGACATAAGCATTCTAGAAGGGACGGGAAAGTGACGGATCTTAAGAAATACGCAAAGGTTATTGCGGAATGCATGTCAAAACTTGTACTATAAAAAACAACAAAAATCTGAGAGATGCCTAGAAGCACTTCGGACAACTTATTTCGCTACTCGTCGCGTCATTTGAGGAGTATGATACAAATATTATACAAACTGTTGACGGATGAGATTAAACTTTTTACCAGGGAAACTTTTAGCCGACTCCCCTCGCTCGCACTAAGCTAAGTATCTTCGAAAATATTTTTCTTTTAATATAGATGAAGAGAAATAATGGAATTGTTCTGTGTAAATAAACTTTAGGAAAAGTTCAAATTTCAATTTTTTAAAGTACAAATAGGAAAGCTTTTATAATTAGAGTGCAATTGTTCACCGGAAATCGTGATGTCAGCTCACAATCGCCTCATATAATCAATATTTTCTTTTAATATATATAAAACGTGAAGAAAAATCAATATATGGGAGCTCGTGAATGGTTGTAGCTAAAATTATCTGAAATTCAGCAAAGAAGTTTGAATTAATAAAGTGCATAATTCAACTAATTCTGTTGTCTAGCTCGATCTCGATGACAAAATTTAGCCAAATCACCAAAAATTGCAGAGGGCCTACCGTCTCTGGTTAAAAGTTTTCATTTTTTCTCCAAACTATACAACCATTACTTCTTTATTCATTATTTTGAAGCATTTTAAGTCTCACTTCTATTACAACAAATAAAATAAAATAAGAAAAAAATTGTATTATCTTCTAGAATTAAAAATTAATAAAAGTGCATATATAATATATATCTATATATCAGTGGCGTGTGGTCCATGGATGCTGTGGATGGGGGTCATCTCTAAAATTTCAAACATTTAGAGTATTTTCCTAAATATCGACTTCAAAATTTCAGGAGGATCTTTAAATTTTCAAATTATTATCCTATATTTCAAATATTTCTATAAAAAACATTTTTTGTTTTGCAAAGTATATTGGTTCTCAAAATGAAATAAAATTGTTGCATACTTTCAATGGGCAATAAAATGAATGATTTTTCCGAAAAAAGGGCGCGGATAGAAGGTTTTAACTGCCTGCCTGGTATATCTTCCAGTTCAAGCATGTCAAAGACAAGTTAAGACTAGTTTTAGTCGAATACAAATTATTCTCGTTGTGGAACTAATAAAATAGTAATAATACAAAATAGGAATAAATAAAGATGATTCGAGAATCTTTGGACTAATTCATTTCTAAGTACTCTTAATATATAAGATCGGAAATAACTAAGAGCGTTATAGACAAGTCATAGTTTGCTTATAGCAATAGAATTAGGGGAAATTTAAGATTTTCTTATAGGACAGGCTGATTCATTGTGGAAGATGGTAAATTTCCATCTCAGGGACTGTGGAGTTTCAAGAGTCACAAGAATTAATTTCTTACTCCTACCCTCACTCACAAAGCAGTATCCGTTTAGGGAAAAGGTCACAAAATATATATCTTTAATAAATCTAATGTTAAATTTGAAAAATAACGAAAATGATGCCCTGATGAAATTTTTACAAAAAAAAGCAAAGATTGAAATAAAATTTCAAAAAATGAAGGGTACTTTTTTGGACAGCATCCCCTGGTTGAAATATAGGTATATATGTTAGAGAAAAATGTTTTCAAAAAGATAATAATAATTGCTGTTCTTTTTTAAATTAATAGAGAAATTTACTAGACAAATTGAATTTTAGTGAAGAATTTTACAATAGCTGACAGTAAAAACCAATAGGTGTATTATTTAGTGAATGTGGTGTGTGGTCACTCTGATAAAATTCCTCACGAAACTTCGACCAGGAGAGTGGCGGGTATCAATTTCAACGCTACTTGAATATTAATTTGACATGGATATCCATTAATTTTCAATTTTGATGAATAATTTATTTTATACAACTGACGAAACAAATAGGTACGTAATTAAAAGTGAAAACATTTTGTGCTTTTAGAAAATTTCAGCGATTTGGCAATTTTTTGTCAACCTACCGTTTGAGTTAGAAAATTGAAACTTGCCATAAAAGCGAGGTTTTCTTATATAAATTTTAATCACAAATTTCAGCTCATTATCTACAAATGTTGATAGTCTTGATAAAATAATTCATTATTTTTTTATTTTTGGCATTTAAGAACCGACCGTTGTAAAGCTAAAAAGTTTAAATTTTAATAAATTTTTGGCTTTTTACAAACATTTCGGTACTATTGTGAACTTTTTTACAATCTTCCTTTCCATCGTGAGGATCTCAATTCAAACATATAGACAGATATTTAAAAGACAAATACCGAGAGTAGCAGAGTTAAGATTTCTATAGATAATCAAGAGAGGCGGTCAACTACTATAAATATTGAAGTTAATTTCCTCATTAATATATCAAAGAATAATTAACATATTAACGAGAATTGTTTTTGATCGCGCTTTTTAAACAAGATATATATTGCGAGACTTCAGCTGGTTGAAGCTATTGGAGTCTGCTGAGTCTTAAGTCTGGACCAAGAGAGAATGAAAAAGATGTAATCCATTTGGCTATAATCCAGCATCATTCCGCGATTGGCCCGCATGATACTTTTTATATCAAACACTGATATGGGTCACCAAATGCATTTGAAATCTGAGATGTTATATATTCAATCTTCCAGTCCAGAGCGTCCGATCTGTTAACACGTGTGTTAGGTGTTTGCCATTAATTAATCATAAGTTTCCTGTATTTGATTCGATCGCGATGATTTTTGTCAAATATTAAGTGAAAATAATATTGAAAATCATCAAATACAGGAAACTTATGATTACTATAAATACTATTAATACCTACTATACACTATACTACCTAATCATAAGTTTTATGGATAATTTCTATTATGTCATAATAGTTGTTCACCCATGAAGGCAGTCATGAAATAAACAAGAGAACTATATCCAACTATATATCCAACGATTATCACTTATTAGAAAAGTTTTTCTCTTTTAGTGTTGTTTCGAAATCGACGTTTCGGAGGGTTCTCCCTCCTTCCTCAGGGTTCAAAAAAATGTCAATGAACATTGTACACATTGTAACACCCTTCCTTCATGTCTCCTCACTTAGTGTTAGTTGGTATGCAGAGAAAATATTACAACTTTCGATCATCAGTAGAATAGAGTGTAATGATAATGAGATATTAGTATATCAGACCGTCTCCAAAAGAAAAATTTCAAACTGAGAATTTTTTTGGACATAAATCAGAGGCGCGTCCGGCCATTGCAATAAAACGCCTGTATGTAGTAGCCTGTGATAAATATTTTGTATTATTTTAATAATCTTTATCTTGATAATGCGTTTCAATTTTATTAATAGCTATGGAAAGTAATTACTTGTAGTGTAAACAGAGGGAGCAAAGATAAACAAAATGCCGGTACTGATTTATGTATGCATATGCAATTTAAGAGAACTTCTTGAAACAATGTATACCTTTATCTACCATATATATCTATTTTACAACTAGTCTCTCTCTATACACCTAATCAAATACAATTACGTGAGACATTAATGTTAATAAGGTAAACCCAAAATCGCTTTTTAACATATTTGAATTAGATATTCATTTTAAAAAATAATCTCGATAGCAGAGGTTCTCTTATCGTTTGCTAGCAAAGTCTTCTACTATTAGTTAGATTAAAGCTTTAATTTACCTCCATTTAAGAAGATCGTACCAACACTTATCATTAAAGTTAATCTAGTTAAACATCTTGCTGCAGTGTGAGAAGAATAAATATAGCTACCTTCGGTTGGGAAACAGGAACATTATTTCTCATTAAACGTATTTATATGGGAAGAGCGGTAAAAGGGGCGTTTGAAGGAACGGCGTGAACAAATTCGATACACCCAATGAAATTGCAATATTAAACATTTATTTCAGGAAAAGAAATATTTGAGTCTCAAATCGGAATTAAAGTATAAAAGCATAATAAATTACCTCTTAGGCGAAATCTGCCGCAAAATTTCCTATTCAAGTCCAGGCTATTTTTATTTCCTCCCCCTTTACAATCGCTCCTGTCACGAATATGACTCACATCTATGCTCGTAGCACGCGTTTTGCCGATTCCAAACACTCTTTCGCGGTAAATTGGAAAAATGCCAGACCACTTCATCCACCAATACATTTGTTCCACTGTCCTCAAGGAACTACAACTCTCTCCCTGTCTCCTTCTTTCTCGACACATATAACCTGCAAACCTTCAAAACTCAAAATTTCCTCTTCTCTTCGGTAATGCAAGAGGGTCTTTAGAGATCTAAAGGGTCTGCATCTTCCTGCTGAGCCCCTTCTTGCATTGAATTTCATTAAAAAGAATCTATGCAGAAGGGTCTCCAAGCATTCTCTTGCCACCCTAAATGAAACTGAGAAATGAAATACCGCAGTGTTTTAGATTACCCGACCCTTGCTTAGTTATAACTAGCCTATCGAAACTTCTTCATACTTTCCCTATTTTATAGATACAATGATAGCGTGTCTTCTGATGAGATCAAATCAAATATAGTGTAATCCTTGTAATCCCTCCTATCGTAAAAAGAAGGCTAAGTGGAGGAACAAATACCGAAGGTTTGTCGGAGACAAAAGTTACTGTAGATGTATAAGAGGATAAACCACCATCATATTCGTTTTTGTTATAATATGTATATATTACAATTTTATATTTGATATAATATCGATGGCGACAAAGACAGAGACAGAGGCTGGGAGTGAGTCCAAGTTTTTAAAAGTCTTAGGGATAAGGGAGTTGGGACATATATTTGTACGATTTCTATCTAATTTGTTAAATGGTAAAAATTTGAAGTGATTATTGACTCGTCAGAACAAACACCATGGCAGTATTTATAATACATAAAAAAAGGCGTATACGGTTTTACAATGGCCCAGATAATCGCTAGATTAAGTTATTTTAATTGGTGAAACTCTGAAGCGCTAGTTAGCGGGGAATTAAATCTATTGTTCTTATGGGATTTCTCCGATAAATTTCTGCCACTAGATGTCAGCATAGGTGAATTCGCTCTTATAATACATGTAATTATTAATTCTAAATAGCTCAAAGACATGTCACGCTTAGCGTGAATTTCGTCAATAGCTCGCCTCTTAATAACATCCAGGGTGACAAGTGAGAATTCATGGAAATCTCTCTTGACACATACGAGCCATAATCGAGACAAGGACGAATGTGAAATTAATAAACCACCTTGATGAAATCCAATAATAGAAAATCTCATATTAAGTTGATACAATTTTATTAAAATTGCTATGATCGAGTTCGAAAAATCATGCTTGTTAGTGAAACAGGCCCTTGAAAATTTAAAAGTGAAATAGACAATATTATTGACAATATAAAAACAAAATTGTAATATATATATTCCTTCATCTAATACAGTTTCACCACTGCCACGAACTCTAACAATATATTATATATATTTATGACGACTTCTGACATATAATACGATAGACATAGATAGCTAATATTTAAAGTGACCCTTTCTTTTTCGTATTTATTTAAATAAAAAATTCTGGCAATAAGGGGCCACTGAGAGTTGTTTTTACAATCTTTTAAAAACTCCATCTGGGAGTCGGGAGTCTGAGATGGCTAAGGCACTGGCCCGCTTCAGCATCGTTGATGACTATGTTCAAGCGGGAGGCCCAGGTTCGGGCGTTACTAGCCTATAAAATTTCGACCAGCTAAAACTCGAATCCCTCACTAATACTACCAACACTTTACTTATGTGCTGTCTAAATGGGCTGTGTTCTCGGTGACAATAAATAAAATAAAAAATAAATAAATAAATTCCATTTATTTTTCATAAAAGAAAATTATAAAACCCTCATTAAGTTAGAATTAATTATATAATAAACGGTCTTATATACTATAGTTATAAATTATAAAACACTCAAATGTTCGAATTAAATATATACTTTTATATAGATGCACAGTGCACACAGATGGCTATATTATGTAGAAATTTCCCTTTTTGGGGATTCATGAGATTTATTTAGCCCCAGAGGTAATTGGAGTTCCTCAAAAAATTTAAAAGATAAAATATTTACTAATGTTCTTTCTTTTTATTTTAGTCAAATTTATAAGTCGAAACAGTTTCGGCCGGTTCAACCTGGCATCATCAGTCTGGAAGACATGAAAATAAATAAGGAAAATTACAATACTGAACATGTGTTTATCTCAATTTAACCTGACAGCTTGAGATAAATAAATGTTCAGTATTGTAATTTTTCTTATATATTTTCATGTATTCCAGACTGATGACGGCAGGTTGAACAAGCAGAAACTATTTCGATTTATAAATTTGACTAAAATAAAAAGAAAGAACATTGGTATATATTTTTTCTTAAAAATTCTTTGAGGAATTCCAACTACCTCTGGGGCTAAATAACCTCACAAATCCCCAAAAAAGGGAAATTTCTACATTAAATACTAATAGATTATCAAAAACGAATATACTTATGTTTTATTCATCAAGGAAAAGAATAATCAGTTATGTAGGAATTCGCAAGATTTATTTTTAATCGATCGATTAAAAAGGACGAAGTGAAATGGAAAGAAAGAAAAAGAATCTTGTTCTCATTCTTTCTCTATTTTCACTGATTAAAATTATCTTGAAACCAAGTAGATGAAAAATAAAATGCCAGAAAACAAATGGGAAAAATGAAATGTTTTAAGCTTGACTCTTCTTCTCTCTGTCTTCATCATAATGCTGTAGGTGCTTTTCGCTAGAATTAGAATTCTCCGCCAAGGTTTAAGCCTTAATGATTTCCTTCACAAATGGGGTCCTTCAAGGCAACCCCCGAGGCTGATCCTTGGTGATTAACCCAGCGACCAACTCCGCATCCTTAAAATCCGTCCTAATAATTCTTTTTTTTCTTTCACCTTTCGTCCGTGCTAATATCCCGTCTTTCGTTTTTTGCACTCAGTTCGTAATTAGATAATTTTTTTAAGAGATTTCATCGAATGATCTCCAGATAATAGTAAACTCAAAATGGTTGTTAGATCTCTAATGATTTAAAAATATTACAAATAATAATATTATTTATTTATATAGTATGTGCACTGTTTTATATAATTTTACTATAAAAAATGGCAAGCCCGGCCTCAAAACTTTATAGTAATATTACATGCCATCCTAGTAGCACAATGTTTCAAACTATATAGTAACTATATTGTCCCTATATAGATTTTGAGAATCTATATAGGCACTACACTACTAGTTTGAAACGTTGTACAACTTTACTTTTTTTCTTATATTTATTAGATACTTATTAGTAAAAAATATGTTGTAAGATTACAATTCTGCCTAGTAGCACAATGTTTCAAACTATATAGTAACTATATTGTCCCTATATAGATTTTGAGAATCTGTATAGGCACTATACTACTAGTTTGAAACATTGTGCTACTAAGGCAGTATTGTAATCTTACAACCTATTTTTTACTAATAAGTATCTAATAAATACAAGAAAAAAGTAAAGTTACAATTTATTTTTGTATTTTACAATGAGTTAATGTGATTTTATCAATATAATAAATTATTTTTTTTTACTATACGCAATCTTGTAAATCTCCTTTCTATTTGTATTTCAAATTTATAATAAATTTACAATTTTTTAACACTGTGTGTATAGGGTAAAAATTTTAAATTCAAAAATTATTAATAAATCGATAGTTAAATTTTTAAAATGGTGACTCCTTGAGTCAAATTATTCACCTCATATCTGCCATTTAGGTTGCATAAGCTTTAGGCGAAGCTACTTTTTATATCTTTTCAACGTTGCGTTAGGGAGACGGTTTTATCAAATAACAAATCGCCTCCTTCAACATTGAATTAAATAAACATCAATGTAATTTTATAATTAACTTAGCAAAATTGTTAAGTTTTTAAATAAACACTATTTTAATTAAATATCTTGAAATATCATTTCATAGAAATATTCGTCGTCACAGAAGGAACATTAAACAAATTAGTGATTGTTTAGTAGATTTTCCTCTTTATTCTATTAATAACTATTTTTAAATTTTTAAATAGATTCATTCATGACATTTATAACTGATAATAATCCGAGCTGCTGAATTAGTCGAAATAAATTGTCGAAACATTCAGTTTTCTCTACTAATCCTAATAATTCGAACAAAAATAAATCTCAAAGCAAAAATTTAATGAATTATTATCTTTTAGTTAAAATTTCCCCTAACTTTTTTGTTTAATTTTTATCTTGTCTTGGTTGAAACATTTTTTTACTCCTTTATATCAAATATCCTTTTATCCTTTTTTTCTCTCCCCATATTTTTCAAGTCTTTTATTTTGGAATCCGTTCTGTGACAGGCTAATTCAAATTGTTCACTCATTGGCCGCAGATGAATAAATAGCTGCTCTTTTTAGAATCTACTTCACAATGAAGAAGAAAACATGAGCAATAAAACGCTTGTCAAATTCATTATTCGTTTGATTCTATTTTCACGATAGTACAACTTCTATGAAAGCTTATTACTTGGTACGCTCAGCAGGCAGGCAGACGAAACAAATTCAAATTATTTATTTATTTTTTTGCAGGTCGTATTCGAAAATATCTGTAACATGAGAAAAATTACTTTTAACCAAGCTATTTCAGTCTATAGAAAATCAAGACAGGTGGTCAACTACTATACCGGGTGAGTTTTTTATCTTGAGACAGTCTTATAATTCAGAAACAGTACATTATATGAAAAAAAGTTTCAAATAAAAGTTTATTTATCTCGAGGGGAAACTAAACTACGCTATTGTTTGTCTATCTAGAACAAGCTTTCAAGGGTATTTTATGGTCAAGTTCTGTTTTTTAAATAGAAACCTATATATTTCTTTTCATATTCATAATTTACAAAAAAACTGAGCAACTTTCATAAGAACTATTTTTTTATCCGACATCAAATAAACAAAATATTAAATCAATTATTAGATCTCAAAAAAGTCCTAATAATTATTTTTAACAATTATTCAACTTAATTATCAAATATTTAATTATTAAATAAATAATTTAATAATTTTGCGACACTGTTCTGAGACATTCTAGAGTGTTATCGCAACTCTTCTGGATGAATTCCAGTTCCAAATTCGTTATTTTGGCCTTTTAAGTTTCTTCGTACCCTTTACATTTCCTGTTTTTTAACAGATTTTACAACACAATAAAATGAAGCTTGTGAGGGTGTATACCTATTAGGAAAACGCTCGGCTTCCATTTTAATGGCAACCCCATAACACTTCTTTGACATTTACCGCATAAATTAAGACCATTTTAATTTTGTCTTCAACAAAAAAATGCTTCATTTCTATTATGGTAATACAATTAGTTATAACTATCTACTGGATTGACACGAGAAATAAACTTTTTAAAATTCAAGAATTTTAACTAATTCTATTAAGTAGAAAATAATTTCTTAAATCTGAGTATAATGAAGTTTTAATATCATTATAAACACTTATTTTCATTGTTCTGAATTTTGGATTTAATAAATAGTTATTTAAAAATTAATTATTTAATCATTTTTATTTGATAATTAAGTTAAATGATTGTTAAAAATAATTATTAAGATTTTTTTGAGATCTAATTGATTTATGTATTTTTTTTATTTGATGTCGTACAAAAAATAGTTCTTATGTAAGTTGTTCAGTATTTTTTGTAGATTAAGTAGACATTAGAAAAATATAGGGTTCCATTTAAAAAACAGAAATTGACCTTGAAAAACCCTTGAAAGCTTGTTCTAGGTCGTTAATAAATAGCGTAGTTTAGTTTCCCCCTCGATATAATCAAAATTTTATTTGAAACTTTTTTCGTATAATGCACTGTTTTTGAATTATAAGACTGTCTCAAGATAAAAAATCTCACCCGGTTAGTATACAACTATACTATATTATACTACCCAATCATAGATGTTATGTATAATTTTCATTATGTCAGAAGTGTTGCATTCCTTTGCCTTCATTCACATCCTGAGAAGTTCTCAGAAAAACTTTAGGAAAAAAATGATTTAAATTTATCAATTATAAGCAAAGTAGTCGTGTTTTAAAAAAGTAAAAATGAATAAAACAAAATAAAAAATAAAAATTAAATAAGCGAATTGTGACAGAGAGGCGGGCAGACACTGTACCCATACTAATAGATTCCGTTTTACTTTTGAACGAAATCCTAATAAACGCATTAAAAAAACCTAAAAGATTATTAATTCAGAAAAAATTTTCATCTAATTAAAATAAAATCTATGCACACTACTAAAATAAAATTTAATAAAGAAAAAACTAAAAGTTTAACGTGAAATAAATTAATAAATTTATTAAATACACAAAAAATATGACACCCTAATTGATATGTTAATGATATGTATTATAATAAACAAGCCAGCCTTGATATCGAAAATCAACGGGGCAATAAGTATGTGGGTAATTTGATCTGAGATGGGTGACCCCCTGGGTGCTTTTGCCATATTAAAGTTTTGAAGAAACGGCTTAACACGTTCACTGTCCTTGTATCATACTATATGATTCATAATGGTTTTTCATTTTCATGTACCTGAAGATATGTGATTAATTTAGCCGATCAGATATATATTTAAATATCAACTTAAGCGTGTTGGTAAACACTTTGAAATTGTTACAGAACGTGTGGATAAACTTTTTTTTTATATTTATTTGTTTAGTATATAACTAATATACATAGGTACATAAAATCATCAAGAAACAAACTAAGTGGACAACGGCCAAAAATAATTTCACAGTGAACGTGGTAAATTGAAATTTTATTTAAAAATTCCTGCACTCAATTCCTCTAAATGAATGAATGAAGTTGGTTAAAAATAAGAACGAATTTGTTTTCTTAAGTATTTTGGGAGTTATAGAGTACGGAAAGCTTGGTATGTGGTCCGTCTCGCACTTGGTCAGCTTAGTTAAACTGTTGGAGATATAGATTTTTAATCATTTTATTTCAAAAAGTTTTTTTTTGTAATAAAAAAAAAGTTTACTTCCTATAATTTTGTCAGTGAACAAACATTCAAGTGACCTCTTTAATTTCTCTTCAACACTATGAAATATTTTGACAGCAATATTTTTGTAATTAAGAGATGAAACTTCGGAGGCCTTTAGGGAAAAGAAAGAGCTCAATCAATTTGTATATTAAATTCAAATTGACAAAGAATGAATTTAGACTTAAATAAGTGAATCGATTATTTTTTAAATAATATGTTTTTATTTCCACTGGGAAAAGCGATCAATCAAACTTTGTAGGAGAGGTCAAAATTAAACTTGATAAAAACAAGACTAAGGTTTTAGTCTAAAAGAGAAAAGAGCAAAAGAAAGGAACGACGAGAAATTATCCCTTTATTTGCACGCTTGTCTATTTCTCTTGTTTAAATTATTATTGATGCGAGAAGGGGTTACCCCAAAAATGACCTTCTTATTTTTACCTTTTTATAAGCCTGGATTGTCCTCTACATTGTGAAAAGAAGGAGAAGACGAAGACATTTTTGAGACTGGATTGTAGAGCTGATCGTATCTGATGATACTGGTCTTGAACAATTGAATGTTGTAGGTCGCGAGAAAAACCATGACAGGAAGAGAATTCCTCTCTTTAGAAGTCATAGGGATAAACGGTTTGGTGAAAGCATTGACTCGATTCAATTCCAATTTCTCCTCTCCTCGTTATAAGGGGCCGTCCATAAATTACGTCCCACTAATTTAAAGATTGTTAGACCCCCTCCCTCCCCTTGTGTCACATCCTGCCACATGTTCATTGTGACGTCACACTATCACTTTTGTACCCTATAATTTAATAATTGCAGATTGTATATGTTGAAAAAATTTTAATTTGACTTTTGTGACATCACAATTTTTAAGATCACCGCCCCCACCCCCTTGACACAAATCTGAGATGCTCCCTTACTGTGTGAAGTATTTTAAAACTGTCATTATTTATACACTTCTCTACACTTGTCATAATTCTCTTAAAATGTCTAAGTTCATCTTATTGAGATCGCTTCGATTAAATTTATTTATTTTTAGAAAAACAATTCAGATTCAGGTTGGTTGCGTTGTATTTGTTTCAACTAGATCGTTTGGGGTGAGTTTAGTAAGACCTAAAACAAAATGTGTTACTTTAAAAGACTCTGGGAGGCTTTGTAATATTATACCATATATGCCACTACAGGATTCAGTTTATTAATACAAATGCCTGTGTCATGCTATGTAGTTTATAAAGGCTTGATAGCACCCCAAAATAACAATTTAAGACTTTTATTTTGAAAATAAAATATTTTGGCATCATAACGAAATTTCTAGGATCATTCATTCTTGTGAATTCTTGAGGATCAGAATTCAAGCATACTACTTATAGATAGACAGGGAAGCATACACACATACGCGCTGAGAGAAACAGACAAATGGGCTTAAAAATGATTTTATTCAAGTTTCAGATATTTCTAAGCTTATAAGAAAAAAAAATTGAGAATTTTCTAGTAAATTCAATAACCCTCGCCAGGCAAGTAGATTTCTCTTACCTTACAGAGTAGGTAAAACATTGATTTTATAGAGGCATTTTTGTTATGACAATTTTAGCTAAAATATTGCTATCATGGAAGTAAAAAAAAATATTACTCTTTTTAAACGATCGTAAAATAAATATATAGTCAATATAAAACACGAGGAAAATTAAAAAAATACAATTTCAAGAGAGTAATTTTGTATTGTATGTCAAAGAGAGAATATATCTTATTGAATAATTAGCATCCTACGTGGCTTGTTTACGAAGTTCCAACCGTTTTAGTGAATTTGCTACTAAATTATAAAATCTATGGCCGTACGTGTTCAGTATTTGATATAAATAGAAAATATGGCACATTTTTTAATCGTTTATAATAGGAGCCCATTGAGTGAATTGTGTGTTGCAATGTATTGAAGATGAATTGATGGATTTTGCAGCCTTTCAAAGCACGCGACGGAGGCGGATGTCACGCATCGCCATGACATTTTCAGGGGAACCCCCCGGCCCCGCAACCCTGGCAGAAAAGAACTAAAGAATGCCAATCAATCACTAATGATTCAGCGAACAATCTACAGCCTAATCACACCAAGAGCTCATTCATGCTCTTCATTTGGAATCATTCATTAAAAACTGGCCAAGCTGGATGGAAGCCAGCACGAGTTTGTTGACAGCTCACAATGCGATTGCGACAAACAGTATCCCAGTAGAGTATTTCTACCTATTAAGAAGATTCAAAGTACTTAAATTGAATATTAAATTTGATTAAAATTTTAGACAAATCAACTAGTGGTCAATGCACTCTTCGGCTAAAAAAGAAAGAACACGGGTTCGACTACCGTCGGGTGGTGCCCAATTCATTTTTCCTTTTCAAAAAATAATAAAAAAATTTTCAAATATGTAGAATTAACATAAGAAATTAGTGAATATGTTATTTAACTTTTGCGGTTCAAATTGGTTTAAGAAAAAAATTTAAACTAATGTTGAAAAGTTAATTTTCAACTTCTTACACTGTACTCTGTAAGTATAAGGCTCAAATTCGTCCCTGTTTCGAATATGGTATTCATCTGTGGAGAGGGGCCTCCTAGCATTCTCTTGCCACACTGGATCAAATTCAGAAGCGAGCAATTAAACTAATAGGAGACCCGGCCCTAACTAACTCACCCGGTTCCCTGGCTGACCGAAGAACCGTTTTTGACCTTTCTCTGTACTACAGGTATTATCGTGGTTTCTGTTCAGCCGAGCTGAAATCAATTATCCCCCCTAAAGCCCTCTTTACTAGAAACATGCGGTTTCCGAACGCTCAGCACCCCTTCGCTGTCAAATTGGATAAAAATCGAACCAACGCTTTCGCCAACTCTTTTATCCCTATGATCTCCAGAGACTGGAACTCGCTTCCAGCCTACGTCTTCCCCGCGACTTATAACCTTCAGTTGTTTAAGCCAGCATTCACAGATACCTTCGACTCCTATCCAGCCCATGAAATCCCCCCTTCTTCTTTTCACGATGAAGGGGCCAACCCAGGCCTTTAGGTGATGCACTTTTTTGTGTATCTCCTTCTCATTGATCAAAATTGGTTAAGGTTGAGCCATTTTAAAGATATTTAGAAATAACTAAAAATGTACTAGAATAATGTTCGTCGGCCGATATGTACCTACCAAACACTAATCAGTGCATCATTTTATTAAAGTGATGGTATGTTTTAAATTTCATTTCAATGGATGGTGTAGAAAAAATCTTCGACGAAATATTGGGATATATACATCCATACTTCCATCCATCCATGAAAAATAGCTCTTTTTGAGCTCTGGACGAGGCCCCATGTAATTTTCATAGCAAAATTGTCAGTTTCTAAAATAAACCCTGAAATAGAGTACTCTTTAAAATCACTGAAAGCGTCATTTTGTATATTCACAGTCCTTTATTTGTTTGCTTAAGTTCAGAGATTTATATAAAAAAAAATATTGTGTACATAAATCCTAAACCCTTAACATATATAGGGGTTGTGTTTCCAGTAGAACGAGCAAAGGAGGGAAAAATATTTAATTGCTTTTTTATTTTGGCTTCATACATAATTAATACCACTTGTTACTTTTGTAAGGTGGAATGATTTTTTCTAAATCCAAATTGCCAATGTGAAATAAGATTAAGACGATTAACCTCTGTTTCGAGAGTTTCGAAAATAAACCTTCAGATACTTTCGCAGTAAAGATGTAGGCCTAATTATTTTGAAAAATTTTATTGATTGTTAATAAATATAAATAAATACAAATCTTGTATAAAAAAAGAATCCTAAAACGTTTACTTAAAATTCAAATGTTTCGGGAGAATTTCTTCCTTTATCAATGAAATTTTAAGAAATTTGAAAAAATAGTTGCTTTTTGACAGTTGATAGGGAAATTTCTTAAGTTCAAATTTCATTGTTATTAAAATATAGCATTTTCCAGGAAGATTATCTATGAATATAGGGAAAATACCACTGTATCCTGGGGCTCTAGTCTCTCTAATATGCATTAAATAAAAGTGAAACGTCTTATTTTTCATGTCTATTTTAGAATTATTTATTAACTAGCTGCAAGACCCGCCTTCGGCAATCCTCTTGCTAGCCAGGGGGATAGTCCCCCTGAACTCCCACCCCCGCACCCCAACCCCACCCCACCTCCGCACCCAACTTGCACCCCACTACGCACCTTCCCACCATTCCACCCTCCACCCCACCCCCAAAAGCCACACCCCTACTTCCTCACTCCACCCCACACTAACCCACTCCCATTCCACTCCCGGAACCTCAACCCACACCACAACCCTGCACCCACCATCTTGATCCAGTTTTTGCATTTCTAGCCTTCTAGTGCCCTACAGATTATGTGTACAAAATTTGGTTGAGTTTGGTCCAAGAGCAAAAATTTTCATTTTTTGACCCTCTCCCCATTTTTTGGGAATTATTTTAAACAAAAGTTGTCAGAAATTACATCCCCTACGTCTCTGCTCATGACAAAATTTGCCGTAGAGCTAATAGTTTAGGAATTACTATAATAATTTCCATTAGTGCGCCCCTCCAAACCCCCTTTTTGGGTCAAAATATCAAAACGTTATATAACAATAAACGTAAGTTAGAAGACATCTGATCCAAATATGAAATTTCATAATAATCCCTTGCGTTGTTTTTACGTGAATCGTGAGCAACTTTTCGCGGAACCCACGGAAACAGATAGACAGACAGGAATTTTGTTGAGGGTGTATTGGTTCATAACTTTGCTTGAAACGTGTGCAACCAAAATTTGGCGTGATTTGAACCAATGTAAAGACAAAACCTTAATTTTATATATAAATAGATATATACATTTAAGAGCTTTCACAGACTATTTTTTGTTCTAATCCCAAATATTATAAAAATTGAATTTTTAATATGGTAAAATGCTTGATATGTCAGACTAGAGTGAAACCCCGGGATGCCTCTTGTTAAATATACAATAAAATGCGACTTCGTCACAATTTTCCCGATATAGATTTGATTTTTCTTTCGTTGAAATTTAATGACTGTCAATGATGCTTGGCAATATATTTGAAAACTTTATTTATCTGTTATTGCTTGCTCCGTATCTCATTCCGGATTCCATCTCTAGAAACAACATAAATTTGAGCCTCCATCCTGTTGTTATGAATTTAAACTAACTATATTCTCTGGCGGATATTGATTATTTACAGGCTAGATTCCGTCTTGTAAACTGGGAATCATATTTCATATATCTTCGCTTATGTGCCAGATGTGCACCGAAAGCCTCTTATAAATAATTCTCAAACTTAGAATCGTTTTAATTTCACCCAGCAATTTATAAAAAATGTATTTATTTATTACTTTTTCTAATCTATATTATATTGGTCAGCCTCTACCTATAGGTACTAAAGGAAGATAAAACTTCCCGCGAACTCCTGTATTTCAGTTAATTTTTTTGGATCATGTATTTTCTTATTTCTCCGGGATATTTATTATCATCTAATATTATCATCAAAGATTATTCAAAACGAAGACTGGTTTGACGCAACTACTCGCCTCCGTTATTTGCTTTAAATTCATCCGTTGTCTCAAATAAATCTCAACTTTAAAATTATCTATATACATAAAGATAAATTATGACCTCTTCTAAGAAGAAGAATATATAATTATGAAGTCATTTATGATTATTAAGAATTTATTGATGTTCGATTGACGTACTTGTTTGGGGGGACTGGTTACGGCATCTTGCCTGTGAAACGTGGATGAGAAGAGATGAAAAATCGAAACTCATTTTCAAACTTATTGTAAACAGAGTAACATACAAAATTGGGCTCATTCAGGGTCTCCAAGACCTCTTCTACTACCAACCAGTCATTGTTCAAATCCAGAATGTTGAAATGGACAAGAAATTTATTCAGATCAGAATAATCGAACGCCGTCTCATAAAGCAGGTCTGGAAGAAGACAGAGCAAGAAAAGAGGGGTAAAATGGACGTGGCTATCGTGGAGTGATAATATTGAAAAAAATCTAGGAGTGCTTGATTTCAAAGCTATAGCTCAAAACCGGAAAAATAGAGAGCCATTGATATTAGCTTTAATTTGAATTATTGACAATTTATCAGTTCTATCAGTAAAGTAAAGAGTAAATAAATATTATATTTAATATTGATTTAACTATGAGTTAAGGATACTAGGTCACTTGTGAAATAAGTGACCTAGTATCCTTAACTCATAGTAAATCAATATTGAATATAATATTTATTTGCTCTTATCTTTATTAAAGATGTTTCACCTTGCACCAACAACACAATCTCTACTAATTAGTTCTATCAGTGTTTAGGATTTATTAATGTTCAAACGTAGGCCATGATAAAAAGAAAGAAAAGTCCACAGATGCATTTTCGGGCCTGTTATGAACACAGTAATGGTTAGATAGGAAATTTGGTTCAGTTCAATTAGCCATGTAGTATGACACTATTTCAGGGTTAATGGTTATTAGTGCAGAAGCCGGATTTAGCCGGACAAATTTTTGCTGCGAGCGAGGATTGAGCTCGGGCTTCCCGCCTCATCATCATGAATGAAAAGTAGGATTGTTTCACGGTCGACCAACCCGAATCCCGAAGCTTTAGTTCAAGAACAGAAAAATAGATAGACACCTAGGATAATAGAGCCTAGGATAGTCTAAATCGCACCATGGGCGCATTGACGACCTAAAAATCGTCAAAGGCCGCACACAAATAAGAATAATTTTATTTTTATCAATATTTTTTTGAAATCTGGCTTTACAACGGATTTTGTATTTAGTGATTTTTATTCTAAGTGAAATTTTTTTTTATTTTTATTTTAGTCATGTTCAAAAAGTTTTAATATACAACGCCTAATAATGCAACCCGCAATTCAGAGCGTTCGATTTGAATGCATATCCTAGAACACACAGGCGAAGCTCGATTTTTCTAACACCTCTTTTTGGTCACTATCAATTTCACATTGTGAGTCATTTTCGGTAAATAGTTTTAACTATCAAAATTATTTGTCAAGTCACATATACCGAACAATATTTTGAGTCTTATTTTAAAATAACAAATACATATCAATGGCTATTTCTTGCAGTGTGATTTTCGCTTTTCATTTCGCCTATTTTTTTTTAATCACTTTCTCTTTTTGAAGTTTATTATTATTATTTTTTATGTTATTCTTTGTGTAATTATAGGGAAAGGTATTTCTTTTAATTAATTTAATGTGATTTGAAATGCATTCTGAAATTCCCGATTTACAAAAACACAATTCCTACGTCATATATGACCGAGGGCCGCACTTAGGGACGCTGAGGGCCGCGGGTTGGCCAGCCCTGCCTAGGAGTATCAAAAACAAAGTGACCTACAATTTCGAATTTTCGTCTTCTTAACATATCGGCTATTGATTAACTATTCTGATTTAAGTTATAGATGATTTATCGTTGTTTACAATCAAGACATTTTTATCAGAGATATTTTTTAATGTTTAAACATTATTCGTTTTATTATTCATTGGTGGTGGTCTTGACTAAAATCACAACCTCAAAATTATTAACAAAGTTAAAGCATGAAGATAAATTTATGACCTCTTGTAATGAGAAGAATATGCTTTTGAAGTCTTTTGAATATTAAACTTCCATTGATGATTGATTGATTGATTTCCCTTCTTCATCATTATAGTATCCATTCATAATTGAACGAGGTATTCTAATATTTATTATCTCAATAAACAAACCTTTATGAATAGCAAGGCAGCTAGGCTACTAGTTGAATATTTAATTTCACCGGCATGATTAAAGGGCTTCTTATTAATCAGCTGGGATGACGACATGCAAGCCCGAATTGGTTCGCTAATTAATCAAGAATAATAACGCTTGTCTTATCGTTACATATATGTAATGAAATCAATATGATGTTCGCATATATGCGCAATGCAATTAAACTCACAAACATAAACACATACGCACGCACACACACACACACACTGTTGCCGAAGACCATCTACAACTATATCTAATACCTTGAGATTGATAATAATTATGCAGATATAATTTCCATTACTAAGTGGGATGTCATTTAGTATAGAGATCCGATTAGAGACAACAGAAGCAACGAAGAGAACTCAAACGAAAAGAACAAGATAAATCCGATTAGGAACAACTTCCCTTGTTTTCTTCATTCGTATTAAAGTTAAACTCAAAGAAAATCTAGGTAAACATTTCCTTAAATTTAAGAAGATATTCTGTGTATTCACGTAAAAAGACTAACAAGAAGAAATAATAATTTAAGTCGGAAGAAAAAATGAAAGTTTTCTTCAAAACTTGGTATGGTTCCTGTATACTTTGGTGATTTGCTAATTTTAAGTCAGCGAACGAGTTAAGTTAAACAAGAGGTTCTTGGTATAAAAATTTAGCCCATCAAAACATACATGTCTTGCAAATTTAAGCTCATTAGCAAACCGTTCAAGAGCTGTATATATACGGATTTGTTATTGTTTTTCGATTTTCTGCATTTTTCAATCGGAAATTCGAAATCTAATCTATATTATTGACTATATTAAGAAATAAAAACGTTTTTGCTATCACTATGAAATTTCTACTACCTTTTGATCTTGGGTATCGGAATTTAATTAAAACGGCAAAATCGAATGTTCTGAAACTAGAATTCCTGAAATCTCGCTAGTTCATTATTTCAACAAAGTAAACATTTTGGCACCAGTAGAAACTGTCCTTCTCTTCTTGAGTTATCGAAAATATCAAATTAAAGACACAGACGGACTAACAAAACATTCCTAAAAATTCACGTTTCAGACATTTTCAAGTACAAATAAACATGAAAAAAACTTCGAGTTTGATTTAGAGCTAATACATTTTGTTCAATAGTTTTAAAAGTTTATAAGCTCTAAGATTGTTATTTTTATCCTATTTCGGATAATTTACCCTGGTTCCCTGATCACTACAATAAAGTCTAAACTATTATTACTTGAATCACAAATGAGATTACAACCCAAATCCAGCCTAAATCGCTTTGTTTACTTCCAGATAAAACTGTAGTGGGGGTCTCTATGATGTCATATTTTTAATAAAAGAGCTTAAGACGAACGTGAGTTACCACTATCAGTTGCTACTGCGCCAGCAACTCGTATTTAGGATTTTCATTGTCATTACTTCACAAGGAGAAAGGCACAGCCAAAAAATATTTTTTATCCTACACATATAGAAAAGTGAATTTTTTGTCCTTTTACACTACACAAAAAAATGTTTTTTGTTAAAAGACCAAATCATATATAGAATCGGTATAGCGTTATAAAATAAATATCTTATTCCATAACGATAGCGTATCAATGGTCTTTTAGAACAATCTTCATATTTTTTGATCTATTATTATTTATTTATTTATTTAAATTTAGTTATAATATTTTTATGGATGGCCAAATAACCTGATTTTATTTCAATTATTTATCATTTATTTTGCAAATTAATTTCTAAATATCTCAGAAATATATTTTTATTTCTGAAGCCAATAAACAATGCACAAGATAAGCAAAGTTTGTTTCGACTTCAATAAAGGTGAAATTTTTGAGTTTTTAGATTTACATATTCATGAATATGCAAAACATTCCACCCTCTCATCTTTCTTCAAAAAATATCTGTTAATCCACTGCCCCCTCCCCCCCACACACACAAACTGCAAATACCGCACTCTTAACCCTTTGAGTATGGATCGAAATGAGACACTTCATTAGTTTTCTTTCAAACCGTATATATAACAAATAATGAATAAAAAAGTTTTGTGTTGTTAGCATCGATGGTTCTTCAATCAAATTCTTAATTTACTTCATATTTCAAAGTATTTTTACATCCTTTTATTTAACTTGGGTTTACTGTTTAGACCAGGGGTTCTCAAACTTTTCCGAGTCGCGGCAATTCTGCAATTAAAATTTTTCCATGGCGCCCTAT
The DNA here is from genome assembly GCA_024734495.1 of Forficula auricularia. Lineage (NCBI taxonomy): Eukaryota > Metazoa > Arthropoda > Insecta > Dermaptera > Forficulidae > Forficula > Forficula auricularia. Next base: position 2,718,868 of record JALMQS010000078.1, read on the forward strand.
AATAAATAAAATTATGACTAATCGTAAAAGTAAAATATAAAAATAAATAATAACTAAATTTTTAGCTTCTCACTTTGTTTTTTGTCTAGTTAGCCAATAAATAAATAAAATTTGAATTTTAGATTAAATCACACTTAATTAATTATGTGTGATTTAACTAAAAATTCAAATCTTAATAAAATTAATCACAAAAATAAAAGCTTCAACAGCTTCATTACTGGAAATAAATAATTTGAAATAAAAATAAATATGTGTAGGAGTTATTATTATTATTTTTTTATGTTAGGAATTAATATTTTGCTTTCTTTAGTGTTTGAGTTTTGGTTTGAGAAATGTCTGAAACTGAGAAATATTCATTCGTTCATGTATGTTAATTAGGATTTATAAGCTCACGATAGTGTAAAAACGAAAGGTCGTAGAAAGTTCATTCATGTCCCATAATAATATATAATGTCGATCTGTCTATATTCCCATAATCCACGATAATTCAAAAACGTAAAGTCATAATTTTTTTTGTCGGTCCGGATTCCCCATTCTTATTAGAGTACTAGTCGCGACTTATAACCTTCTGCTGTTTAAGACCCGTATCCACAGATACCTTCAACCCCTGCCTGCCCAGTCCATAAAATTCATTCTTCTTTTCACGATGGAGGGACCAGGCCTTTAGGGGATACACCTTTTTGGTGTAACTCCTTCTCTCATCATTCTCATTAAAAGAAAGAAAGAACGCAGAATCGTTCAGTTTGTTCTAGTGCTAAAAATGTGTATTTTATTTGATCATACACACATATATATAGAGAGAGATTTTCAATTTTTTGGATTTAAGACACTGAAAAATTGGAAAAAAATCGAATTCGAATTTTTTACGAAAATTAAAAAATTTAATCATTTTGAATTGGAAATTTTATTATCAAATTAAACACGCCCAGCAGACTTTAGCTTGCAAGCCTACCGAAGAAATTTTATTAGAAAAAATAAATTGTTAATTTTATTATTAACAAATTTTGTATGAATTGATTTTCTAAAATGAACTCCCCATAATAAATATCTGTTAATTCTTATTTATTTGATTAAAAAATCTATCTAATAAAAAAAATTCATTGTATATAATTATTTTATGAAAAAAATGTATTCGATAAATTGTTTTCTTTCCTTAAAAGCAAATGAAAAGAATCTACTGAAATTTCAAAAAAATAATTCCCTTATTTCATTGAAAATGTTTTAAAAACAATTAAAGATTAAAATTAAAAAAATAATAAATTCTCTGAAATGCAATTGGGGTAGAATGTCTCACCCTGGTAAAGAAAGAAAATGGTCCGAATTATAAGCTTGGGCACTTTTATAATAATCCCAGATATATGTCGAGATAATTCCATATCTATTGGAGACATTGAAACAAGCTCAGACCACGAAATAAAGAATTTTCTATTAATCAAGTAAAGTAAGAGTTTTATTAATAGGGTCTAGTTCTCCTTAAAACAAGCTAACATTTGAATACTAATAATAAAAATTGCATTCAAAATCTATTATAAAGAGTTGAAATATGTTTAAAAAAATTGCAAAATAAAATCACATGAAAAAGAATTATACTCTCAATCTATGATTACACGTATGAACTAATTTTTTAGTAAAAAAAAAAAGTAAAATATAAGCTTTCATGGCGATTCAATGCAAATAATTATATTAGTCACACACACATACACCCACACATATATACGTCGACTTTAATCTGATTGAGGACATTCTTCTCTACATAGAGTTACTCTAGTAGTGTATTTGCACCCTAAGAGTTGGCCGTATGCCACAGGAACGTAAATAAAATTGCCGTTGAAGCAATTTAATCACCTGCCGAAAAGAGAGTGTCCTGTCACGGAGGAATATTTATTATTCTAATTGCAACATTCTGTTCGCCAATAGAATAATTTTATTTACAAGTGATTAAATTTATTAGTTGACATATATACAATCTTATTACTTCTCTAATATTTCACGGCAGTCTCAGTTAAGTTTAATTAGATAAATAAATAATTATCCGAATAATAAACAAACCGATTTGGATACCACACGATTTTCACCACTCAATACCAACATAATTCTCTATCGATAAGCCTAAATAATATGTGCAATTGATTCTCATTTTCGTTATTATGAATAGATCCTGGAAATTCATTGAAAAACTTTTTATAATTTATTATCAGAATCAAAAAGTATACGATATGAAAAGTAAATTGATCAAAACAGCGACAGCATAATGAGAATCAGGGATATAAATTCGTGAATGTTCTGAAATAGGAAAGAGTGACTTGGTTTTAGCATAGTCTTGTAGAATCTATAGAAATGAAGGATTTGGAATGTGAACTTATAGAGAAGTAAAACAGTTGGTATGAGATATTTTACTTAGGGCCGGTTATAATCGCTAAGTAAATGCTTTTTTTACCACTAACACAGGGTAGATGGTAAATGGAGGGACTGGGATGGCCAACTGCACTGTCGTGTCTGCATCTGATTGGCCATCCCAGTTCTACTCACCTCCTACCTGTGTGTACAAAGGCTACTTTCCACTGGACCTAGAAGTGGTGTAGGTTTCAGGTGAAACACGATATTAATAAAATAAAGGCTGTGTAGTTTCTCACAGAAGCCACACTCTCTTTATTAGAACTAATTGAGATAGTAAAAAAAATTAAAAGAATTTTTTAGGAAACACAAAAGTTACTTTTTACGAGACAGAGAAAAATGGCCAAAATTACTATAAGGGTGACATCTCTTCAAGTAATATAGAATTAATAATTGCGTGTAATAAAATAGCGAATTCCCCTCTCATGAGACAGAAAGTTATCGGGGAAATCATTTCTCTTCTCCGATAAGATCAATACATTTACTTCCCAGTTTAACTAGCGCCTTTGATTTTCGCCAATAGCAGGTAGTTACATCAATTTTAAAAGAAAAGAAAATTTATATTACCTTATGTATTATCTCTGCAAGTATGAAAGGATAACAACTTCTTACCTGGAAAAGAAAATATTCTAATTAGTATAAAAAGTAAATAAAAATACTAAGTAAATATTACGACATTTTATACAGTGAAACCGCTTAAATCCGAACTAATTGGGACTGTAACCTGTTCGGATTTCGATTGTTCGGATTAGCCGAAATCTATTCATAACATAATAACGAGCCCTCGTTCTGTTCGAGTTAGGTTGTTATTGTTGAGTTTTTAACTAAGTGAACGGTGTTTGATTAATGCTATGATTTTAAATTATGGCAAGAAAACGAAAACACAGTTCTTGTATCGTAGAACAAAAACTGAATGCTCCGAAGCGTTTGGACGATGATGAAAGTTTGACAAAGTTAGTTGGCGTGTTTGGTGTTGGTAAAGCAACAATCAGTGACTGGAAGAAAAAAAATCGTGTCAAGATTGACAGTTTTGCAATGTAACAAGTGATAAAACCCTAAATTTGTCAAATAAAAACTCATTCGGATTTCCGGGGTTCGAATTTGAGTTACTGTATTATTATTTTTTAAAATATAATAATGAAATGAAACTATAAATTTATAATGGTTAACTGAAAGAATTCAGCAAGGTTTTGGTTAAAATTTGTCCAACGGGAGTACATCTTTATTTCTGGCCTTTCTGGTTTTCGGCGGAATAATTCAAATAGAGAAAAAAGGACCATAGTTTGAAAGAAGAGGAGGTAATAAGTGTAATCTTTTTTTTTAATTTTTATTATTTTGTTTCTTTTTATTTTTGTTTAAAATCAATATAACGTATTTATCGAAAGAAAAGTTTCAGAAGGAAATACATGTTTAATGTTTATTGTTATTTTTTGATTACGGAAAAAGAATAAGCGAAGTTGAATGCTGTGCGCACATACCTAAGTTTATTTCAACATTAACATTAATTGTCCCAATTCATGTTGTTGTTTTCGATGTTATTTTTGAGGCTATTAATTCTTCTATCCAATAATCTCTTGGTTTCATAATTTTCAAAAGAACTTCTATTTGAAAGCCGGATATTTTGTCTAAATCATTTTAACCAAAAGGTATTTAAATGATAAGACACCCTAGGCGCCTGGTCCTAATACCTCTATAAATTTCTAGAGTTTATGCCTGGCTCTCAAATAGTTCCCGTCATAAAACTGTTCAGCCATTTTGAATCAGCACTTTCTCTCTCTCTCTCTCCGCTAACTAAATTTAATGTTATTTGCATTCGATTACATATATAACATAAATGCGTGATAATCGGGATTATCAAATAGCTTAATAAAAAAAGCAACCTCGTGGTATTTTATATGCCTATATGTTCCGAAACCTAGGTTAACGATAAAATGAGGTTGCATAGTGTTGATAACTTATCTCCGAAAACGATTCTATTTATAGCATGCGGACCAATGAACATCATCAGGACATGGACAAGTTATAAATGGTTGGCTGTATTCAATGTTGTATAAGGTTGATAATCTAGAAAATGATAAAAAATTACTCAAGCTATTAAAAAATCTATAACATATGTACATTTCTACAGTATAGACGGAAATAACTCCCTTGCTAATAATTTATCAGTCATATAATATATTTCAGGAATTTTTATATTCGTGATTTCATTATTATTGATGTAGATACTTAAACGAGACTAATCTAATCTCATATGTTTATTATTGTATTAGCCAGGACCGGATCTAGAGGCGGGCAGGTGGGCACATGCCCCCAGCGGCAAATTTTAAGAAGGTGCAGATTTTAGAAAGCGAAAAATTTAATTTTAAAATACAATGGTGTTAAAATTTAAATGATTTATTTTTGCTATAAAACCATATTGTTGGTTATTAGTTCATTATAACCCATTTACTATTTATCATACTTTTCTTGTTTTATATAGCATTTTGAGGAGCACCAGCGAGCGGCGTAACTAGGAACTTTTGCCGCCCTTTCTAAGTTTATCAAATGGTGGTTTTTATAAATTAATAAACATAAATAAATAATTGTAATTGAGACAAACTATAGGTAGGCATACCTATTTTGATTATTTATATCCATCGATTAAATTAATAAGTTGTTGTAGCGAAATAAGAACAATAGCTTATGCAAATAATTTTTATTTTTTCCAACGTTTCGTCAACTTTGTTGACTTCCTCAGGGCTCAAACAAATTAACTTCTTTACATATTTGTCATTTTATTAATATTCATTCTTAGCAAACACATAAGGCCAGTCATCACACAAAGTTTGTTTGAGCCCTGAAGAAGTCAACAAAGTTGACGAAGCGTTAACAAAATATTTGCATAAGCAAATGTCCTTATTTCCCTACAACAACTTATAGGTATACCATTGGATGCCATATTTAAATTAGGCAGTAATAAAGGAGGCCACATAAGTTGATATACCTATAAATGAAACTTTTATAAAAATAGAAAATACAAGATACTTTTTTAAAGGTCACAAGAAACTCATGGAGACCGCAGGTTCCCCACCTATGAGATAAAACATTTACCTAATTTGCAAAAAAAAAAAAGAATTATCAACTACAATTTGGAGAAGCTCTAGCATTTCGCAACTAGCAACACTGATAGCAATTGTTAAAAAAATTCTTAGCAAAATTACAATATTGGATACAGAATTTCCCATCTATACTGTCGAATAAATTTTAGTAGATCAAGAGGGCCTTTAATCCCTTTTTTTTTAGATTTTTAGAGATAATATTTTCTTGAAAAGTTTTAATTGAATTGACAAGTTTTTATTTTACCGAGAGTAGCAAAGTTGTTGATTCATAAAGAGAAACAAAGAGGTTGTCCTCTGTTTGATGCTATTTAATTTAAATAATAATATTTTGACGACGAGGAAAAATATTCGAAATCATATAGTAATTCATAATTCGTAGAAATCGAATAGAAAACTTATGAAGTGAACAAGTTGTTTTTTACAACTATAACTAAATGTAAAAAATGCCGCCCCAAAATATGTGGCACCCGGTGCGGACCGCACCCCCGTAAGTACGCCACTGCGCACCAGCAAATTCAACCCCCCCCCCCCCTCCCCTCGACAAAAGACCTAGATCCGGCTCTGGAAACGCAAAAATTTGCGAAAATCCTCTCTGAAAAAGATTTTATTTTTTCTTCCAATTGAAAATGTTCTAGTCTAGATAATTCACTACATCGGCCCGCTGGACGTAACTAGTAATTATTGTTTTCAGCACTTGAAAACTTATTGAGAAGGCCATATTAACATATTCCCTAAATAAAAAATAAAAATAAATGCCAAGTGCTCGATTGAGTAATAATTTTTTTAAGAGGTTTGTTCGTCATTAAAATTCATCAGATAGGATGGAATTTCAAGTGTTTAGAAGCTTCCTCGATAAGATGCAAAAAAAGAAAGAAAGAAAGTTAAGAGTGAGATTACCATCCTATCCCATCCAATAAAGACCTGAAATAGATCAAGCCAGTTGCAATGGGAAATTATAATCAAATTTATTTTCAGAAAAAAATAGAGTGGTCATTAAAATTTAAATTCATAGCTTAATTTATATTTGATATTGATATTTTTTGTTTTAATAAATATTGAAAAATAAACAAGTTTTAGCCAAATCCGAAATCACTGGAGTGATGTCAGAGATCTTTAAACATGTTCAAATGCATTTGGAAATGTATTAAAAATAATAAGTAAGTAAAATTTCAAGGTAGGTTCGACAAATAAACCTACTTTGAAACCCATTAATTCTAATTTTATTATTTCACTCTGTTCGTCTGTCATATCTCATAGCATAGTAGCTCATAAACTAAAAAAACATACACAATTAGATGAACATTTTTTAGGGGGGGATAGTCAAATTTTCATGGGGTCGAAAATAAAAAATATCTTTACGATTGAACATGAGATCTCATTAAGTGCAATTAAAGAATTTAATTTAGTACTATTAGAAGATTTAATTTAATTCTCATTAATAACGGTGTGAGAGACTCGAATTTGACCTGCTTATTTGTATTTTTTTGAAAATCCACTCTAATGTTCTCAGTAAATGATAAAATGTACTAATACATTGTTATATATAGGCTTACCATACGTCTCCGTTTAACCGGGACTGTCTCGGTTTGAAGGTATGGTTCCGTTGTTCCTTTCAGTTTGTCAGTTTGTCCCGATTTTTTGGAAAAATGATTAATTCCTGCCTCGGAAAAGATTAAAAGTGGATTTCTTATTCTTATTAAAAATACAAAGAAATAGAAGAAAAAGTAAAAACTTTTTCAAGACTCGGTACGCTTGCTAGTTAGAGCCGCAACAAGTAATTTCTTTTGTACATTTTTGTCTGAATTTTAATCAAGTCTAATTGAATATTCTCTCTCTCTATAACGAGTATCGTTTTTGGTCCGAGTGCAAAAGGCCATTTCTAGAATAATAGAAATTAAGAAATTAATCTCTAATATTCTGAAACAGGTTTGAACTTGTATTTGGCACAGGTTTGAACTTCAATTTGGCTTCCTTATATTGATATTACATCTTAGCTCTAAAGAAAGAGAGATGATTATATCCGCGCTCTTTATAATAGTTATTTTCATCGATCAAATTCTAATGAAAGAACCGCTCACTCGCACATGAAATAATAAAAAAGTGAAAACTTGTTCAAGACACTAGAGCTGCCCTAGTAATTATTAATAAACTTAAATATAAATTGTTCATTTATGGCTATAGTATAACATCTCAATAGAATAATTCCAAAAATAATATTTTCTGCCCTTTGAAAGAGATATTGAAAAATCTCTTCAGTACTATGTATTGATACAAACGATCTTTTTGACTTTCCGTTCTTGGGCTATCGTGAGTATCGGAATTCATTGTAAAATCCTATAGAAGTTGCTCATTTTTTTATATCGAATAAACTCTGGAAATTGTTTCGGTTTGAGAAAATCGTCACGTTCGGTTATAATCTTTATAATTTTCAATATTTTTCAAAAAATGCTTTATTTTAAACTAAACTCTTAATAGATTTGTTTGAAAATACATTTATTTAAAAACCTAAAGTTCATCAGTTTAGATCAGTGTTTCTCAGCCTTTTTGGTTGACGGCACACTAAAAATATCTGGAAGCATTTGCGGCACACCTGAATATAAAAAAATTTAAAAGTTGTATGATACAAAAAAAAAATTGAAGTAATTACAAATACTATTTCAAAGTTACAAAACCCATGCAATTTTAATTATTTGTCAAAAAGCCTCGCGGCACATTTGACAATCTCTCGCGGGACACTGTGCGGCGGCACACAGGTTGAGAAACACTGGTTTAGATAAATCTGTATTTATTAAACTGCCTCTTTAAAAACAAAATAGAAGTAAATAAATTAGAAGAATCATTTTTTTAGTAGATTTATTCGAGGGAATTTTTTTCACTATCGTTGGGCTGCCTTTCCATCACTTATCAATTAGAAGTAAATAAATTTACTTTTATTTATTTTAATTTAATATTGACTTGTTATTAATGTAGGGTAAATTAAAATCATTTGCCATAGACTAGACACGCTAGAATATTTTTTTATCACGAAATAAAAATACTTTATTCTAAAGAGCTTCGCTACTCTACGAAATTGATAAAGTAAAAAAATAAAAAATAATAATAATAAATGCTCATTGCAAAACGTGGAACGAATCGAGCCAAACTCAATTTTAAAAATTTCGGATCAATATATGCTACTTGTTCTTTGTCGCTGCTTTTCGATTGTATTCTTTAATATTGTCAGGATGTATTGACTATTCCTATAGACGGGGGATTTAATAAATATTCCATATTTCAATGCTTCTCTCTTTTCCATTCAATTCATAATCCTTTCAAATACTAAAATCTGACAAAAGTGTAAAGAGCAAAACAAGATATAATATGGAAAAATATCTTCAAGCTTTCCTTATACACCTGTAATACACATTTCTTTTAAATGTATAAATTCAAGAGAGTTTATTCAAAGAAATTCTCCAATAGACAAGATGAGATGAGAATTTTTATAAATTATATTATAACATTGTATTCATTTCTTTTTGCAATACATAGAAACAAGCAGGCGGAACGATCTTAGGCCAGGGGGGTTAAAACTTAGAAAGTAATGTAGGCCTGCCGGGGGTCTGGGGGCTATGGAATACTTTTGAAGCAAATTGGTACAATTTAACCCATTTTAAGCAGTTTCTAGCTGTGGTTTTATTGAAATCTGAAAGAAAAAAGAGTTATTTAAGTAAAATGAGTAATTATTAGGCTAAAGTTACGGCGCAATGTTTTTAGGTTTTGTTAACGCAAACCGATAATAGTATAACATTAATTTTACAACCAACAATTTGGCAACAAAGTTTTTTTTGGGTCGGTAAATTTCTTTCTTTAGGAGGTTCACTCTCCCTTAATTTAAACGTAAAAAAGTAAAATTAGATTTCATTCAAATGAAATCATATACTAATACTTTAAAATTAGAAAGTAGTTTATGAATAGCGAGAGAAATATGTTTGCTTTTTTTTCTAATAAGTTATTTGTATTTGTTATTCGAAGGATTCATTTTTAGATCCACCCATCAGATGGATTTTACTGTCCATAATCCTTGGTTGAAAAGGCATCTTGGCATATTTCGCATATCCTGTCTAGCATATGAAATACTGAAATAAACAAAAAAAGGATGATCACATTTAGAATGTTGCACATCCTTAAATGATTTGATATTTCTGCTGGCTCCTATATTCATCTTGTCATGATCTGTTTGGCCTTTCTCCACCTGTCTAAACAAACCAATGAATGTTTCCCTAGTCTTTACTGACTCATCACCTTTACGACGACCACCATTTAAAAGGAGGAGATAGACCGTGGCCGGATAAAAGAAAGAAAAATATAGCATCTCCATGTCAGCATGCCAAAATATGATATTTTCTAATAAAATTTATAAAAACATTTTATAGATCAGAGATTTATTTTCAATTAAAAAACAATGACACATAATATCAGCTTTCCTAAAAAATGTTATCTTCTCTCTTTATAAAGAGAAATCAATGACGTTCTCCTCTGCTTGATGCAAATAATCATAATATACATATAGCGTTGTTGTTATATCAAAATGTCATTTGTCAAAATTACCAAAAAAAATTTATTGAAGAAAAACACTTGTATTTGTTAGCTACTCAGCTCTCAAATTGTTGTTATCAGCTGATAGAACTCAAGTTACAGATTGAAAACAAAACAAAATATTTAGGGTTAATACATGAAAACAAAAGTTTTTCTTACCTACTGAAAAGTGTTGATTTTTACATACGATATTTTAATATAACAACGACGATATATACCAGTGGCGGGCGGTGACTTTTCAATTAGGGGATGCTATCCATTTTTTTTTAATTTAATTTTTTTCTTCACTTGTTTTTGCAAATTTTATCGGTAACCGTATCATCGGATTTTTAGTTATATTTCAAATTTAATATTAGATTTTTTCAATTGATATTAAAGACAGCGCGGATAGTCTATTTTTTTCATTGGCTACTTCTACTATTTATTTTAATTCTTTTTATTGTGTTAAAAATGAATATTCAACCGATGCGCTCCTAGAAGCTATACTGCAAATTAATTTGTATTAATTCAAATACTTTTAATAAAACATCATTTAGTTCATCTTTGACGATTAATTTTTGTATGCATAATAGTTTATAGATTTTAAATGAAAGTCAGGCGTCGTTCTAATGATAAAATGAAAAACTGATTAGAATTTGCGTTTTCTAGAATCAGAGCTTCTGGTTGAAAAATATAGGAAATCAGAAAAAATTTGAATCTTTAAAGAGAGCGAATTTGACAAACAAGTTTTTAATAATAAGCCGCATTTGTATGCCATATTTAGTTTTTGATTCCAATCTCGAAACTAAATTTTCAAATATCCTTCTTTGGATCTCAAATTAAAAACAAACCTAACAAATGCACTGCTAATTCACTTTTCACTAAAGGGACTACCTCTATTTTAAAATCTTAATACAAGATCCAAGGCTCTAAATATACGAACTATTTTAAACTTTAACTAAACACCTGAAATTGACTAGAATAAGAAAATCGATTCTAATAAAATTAAAAATTTAAATTTAAGAAATATAAATTACAGGATAGATTTCACCAAAAAAAAACCCCTCAAACCTACCTTGTAATTTATATTTTTTTTAATTTAAATTTTTAATTTTATTAAATATGTTTCGCCTTGAATCTACTCCATTCCCCTGAGCAGAATCGATATAGCTTATAAGTATAGATGTTGAAACTTGTTCATGTAGCATCTTGCATCATAAAAAATGTTATTTTAAATTCATAAAATGCCATTAAAAAATAATATGGGGGTCGGGTAGGCTAGGGGTTAGCATGTCAGCCTGCTGACCAAGAGGACCCGGGTTCGAATCCGACTCGAGGCATCCGGCTAAAACCTGACCCCGCGGGGGGGGGTAGAGACAAATTTAATAAAAAAAATAGTATCATAAATTGGCTTATGGCTATAAAGGCCGAAAAGCCAAAAAAAAAAATATAATAATAACATAGATTCTTTGATGGAATATTTTTTTAAATTTGAGGCTATGAGCGCAATAGTTGACTAAACCACAAAATTATTATATAATTATGGTTTATCTGCGGAAATTAATTACTAATATTGTCTCCTTCAATATATAAAAATTCTGCTACCCTCGGCAAAAAACTTTCAGCTAATATTGTTACCGACCAACTGCAAAGTGAATCAAACCAGCATTTGCAATCAAAAAGTTTAATCCACTTTGCAGATGGTCGGTAACAATATTAGTAATTAATTTCCGCAGATAAAACAAAATTATAATTTTCAGGTTTAGTCCACTATTGCGCTCATAGCCTCACTCATTTATAATATAATAAAGGTAATTTAACCATACTTTAGTCCAACTTGTAGATGATGTAAATGAATCAATTATTTATTAAATAAAGTATCATCAAATATTTTTTTACATCTATTTTCTAAATGTTATTCAGCGTGAAAAAAATGTTGTAGCTATTCAGAGGACACACCTTAATTTGCTTATATTGTTTTACACCTATTGGGAAAATCGTGATAAAGAATAATGTAGAATTCGAAAAAGGGCCCTTGAGTAAATTAACGTTGAAGGTTATAAAACAGGCTATTCATTCTTTCAATCCCGGTCTTGTTACTCGTATTCAACCGGATTAGGCTGAAGGGAATTACAATCCTCTTCGAGTTAGATTAATCCCTAAACGTGACGTTTCGGCATTTTCCTCCAAGAGTTATTCTCAATTAATTGTGAAAAAAGAGACCCAGAGGCGCGAAGAATCAATGCTGACGTGAGAAGAATTCATTTGGCCAAGATTTTTTTTTTCATCTCTAGAATCCATTCTTTCTTTTCTGGCCTTTTTTTTCTTTCCCGAATGGCTACCTCGGAATGAAGGAATGAATGGAATGTGATTTATTCCACCTCTATGTAGATGTCGGATTTTCGAGGACGGAATTTTCGTGTCTATAAAATAGCATAGCTTAAAGTTAGGCAACCAATAATAGAAAATATTGAATTCCAATACTCATGCGAACAAAAGTTCATAGAAAGATCGTTACAGTGTGAAAAAGATTGCATTTTCATTATAGAGAACATATTAAATCGTGTGCTTAAGAATTTTCAGATAAATCTGAAAAAATAATATCATTGTATTGATTGATAATGAGCTGAAATTACCCAGAAAATTTGATCTAATAAGCTACACCCTTGTGTCAAGTTTTAGATTTCGCTCCCTAAAAAAATATTCAATTGAGCAGACAGCGTAAGAAATCTTGAAAGTTTTCCCTTTTATCTCCAATTTCATTTTCTATGTTTAAGACCATAAATATCGATACAAATCTCAGAGCAAACTTGTGGATGCATCGCGGGAAGCCCTCAGGGTATCAGGTATCATCTGGCACAATTGAATGGGGCGAAATAGCCTGCAAAGGTAGATTGTGTGGTCAGCAAATGCCTTGTCGACATCCAGAGCCTTAGCATTCTCATAAGGCATAAGCCCTGGTCGATACGCCATAAGCGGAGCCAAGCTGTGCGCTGAATTCGCTGAAGTGAAACCAACCACCTGTTTCTAGTGCGCTAGAAGGGGTTGGATACTAGGGATGCTAGGGAGCGATAGGAACAGGGGAAAGGGATGAATTGTTACTTGTGTTTTACACCCTGAAACAGGTGGCGGTATTTAATGTTACGCTTATCTGCGAGTAGAATATGAGAAACTAATATTTACAAACCAGGAATATAAATCTCATTCAACAAAATAGAAAAATAGTAGAATAATAAAATGGCCAAAGGATTCTGAATAATGTGAAATAAAAAACTCAACTTGAAATCTCTTATGCATTAGTCTATAATTAGTTAACATTTCAAATATAATAATTCTAAAAGCGTCTTTTTTTCAAAGTTCTTTTTATAGAAATTCCTGATCAAATTATAATTTGATTTAGTTTACACCAAGTCCTCAGAAAAATTGAGTTTGATGAGTGAAAAACGCGTTCGATTCCGTTTAATCTCAATATTTCAAGAATATAACACCCTCTCTTACAATCAAATTAAATTCAACTCCTCACCGATTCGTTTACCTATCTGTATGATTGGAACTGCATTTACGTTTTCTTCATTCCCGAAACAATCTTCATTGATTCAAGATCCAATTTCAGAGTTATCTTCGACTTCGCCATACATTCCTTTTTTTATAAAAAATGAGAGTCAATAATGACTTTTATATACAACATATTTCATGATTAAAAAAAAATTGTTTTCAAGAAATATTTTATAAACAGAAAATGAATTTGTGTATACGTAATTAAAATCTTACTTCTACACAAAAATTGTAAAATCTTCACTTTATCTAAATTTAAATTTGTGTTTATAGCGTGGGAAACTGAGCATTAATTTCTTTTTTAATAATGAGAAAATTCAATTGTAGCACCGGAGCGCACAGTGATTGAGATGTGAGTGTAAGCTGTAAGCTTTAAGCTAAGCCTTCGCCATTAATAAATATGATTGTAAAAACATTTACACCAAAAGATGCAAGAACGTGAATGAATTCCCAAAGTTTAGATTCGGTTTACGGTGAGCTAAGGAAGAAATTACCACTAGCTCTCCAATGGAGCTCTAACTCAAAATTCAGGAAATGAGAAATAATTGAGGTGTCATACCAAACGATTGTCAGCGAGGGATGAACCGCCATTGGAATTAGCTGTACACGTCTTTGGAATTATTTTGGAATTCATTAGCTAATGCCCCTACATCTGTTGATCCTTCTATTTGGAAATGAAAGTGAAAGTGGAAGTAACATCTATGATATTAGGTCGCGGTTCACCCCTCGATTGACAGTAATGAGTTGAAAATTGGTAAACACTTGAATTAATAAATTGCATCTGTGTAACTAATGAAAATAAACCAAATGTTTATCCAAATATTTTATTATATATTTGTGAAATTAATAAATGGAATATTTGAGTAGTCGCTCATTTGGGAGGATAATTTTTCCCAGTAGACCTGTAACAAATAGATTTAAATATAAATTGGAAAACGATTGAAAAAATATTTACATCCCTCTGAAATGTACATCAATTGATGCTACTAATATCATTTATTGGAATATAAACGGGACAAAGATCCCCTGCCCTCCCCTCCACGTGAACAATAGTCGATTATGGCAAACAAAACCACCATATTCTGATCGTTTTAATAGATACAATTAAGCATTCACAATGAACGCTCCCATCCCTTAGGGGATCAGCCTCATCCTCGTTTCTCGTACAACCACGCAAACCAATCCCCTCCAAGCCCCCTCAGCTCTTAGCGTTTTCGATTGTACAATTCGTATTGATAATTATCGATCAATTCAACCATCAATTATTAACTAACCTTTGATCTGATTAGAGCTATTGTCAATCAATAGAGATGTCTTATTTATCTAGAATCCCTGTGTTTGCAGACTAATTCGCCCACAAATTATTTATTGAAATCAAATTAAAACATAAAGAGAAATCAATGAGGTTATCCACTGGTTGAAGCAAATAATCGTACTGATTGATGCAAATAAACGTACTGATTGAAGCAAATAAACGTACATAGCTAGATATTTATCAAATATAAATATGAATATATATAATTTATTTGTATAATACTATAGTTTCGAAGGTTTGACCCATATCATCAGACTTTTTAATTAGAGTTATTTTATCTGTTATTTATCATGGGTTCAAATACCCGATTGGGTTTAGGCAAGTTCGTTTTGTCGTACTAGTAAGCAGATCACTGAACAAACGAAGCAAAACAAAATCTCAATTAAATTAAAATATTCTTCTCTCTGAGATTTTTATTTTTACTTTAAGGTAGTTGTTTCGCGACAATACTAGCAAAAAGTTAATGCTAGTGTATATAGAAGAGACAATAAGGATTCATAATTCATAAGCCCAAAACTTTTTGATGTTTATGTACAATTACTAGCCAATCCCGTGTTCGTTTGACAAATCTGGCAACACTGTCTGAGCTTATATATGTTTATCATAGTCTGATAAAATACATTATAAAAGAAGATTTATAAAACAAAAAGTTCTTAATAAGCAATTGAAAGCTGTTGCGACAATGCGACAATGACTAAAGCGAAAACGTCAATAAAGTACTAAAATTGGCCCATTTTTTAGGTTGAATAATTGCTTTGTTGCCAGCATGTTTTTAGTGTAAATTTTTATTATACATTTTTCATTATATATTCATTATTATCTCAGAAACTGTATTGTAACTATGAATAAAAATTTTCTTAAAAAATGTATTAGTTATTGTTTAATGTTGGCTTAGTTTTTTATAACAATGGTAAGAAGAGTTTCTTAAGTATAATTAAATATGTACGTAAACTTTCCGATATCCCGTATAGTGCAATGTATAAGAGTATGAAAAACTCTATCTTTGGAATTTAATATCTCAGGAACTATATTGATCATAAATTTCCTTTTGCCAGCAATCGATGGAGAAATATTTAAATAATAATATGTCTAAATTTCAAAAAAATCCTAAGAAAACGCATATGGTGAAACAACTACATTAACATAGTATGGAGAAGAAATAAATATCAGATTTTTGCAGATCTTTGCGTTTTTAAGGCTCTTGAAACAAAAAAAAGGTTTTTAAGGTTTCATTCAAACGAAAATCCGGACCCTATAAGTGTTGGAACAAAGTCAGTCTTTCCTAATTATTACCTAATACAGCAAACGTCAAGTAATTAATTTAAGAGCTTGAAAAAGTCTCAAATAAATGAGACAAAAAATCTGAATTTAATTATTTTTGTTTTAATTAGGCTGAACTTCTAAATAATTGCAATTCTACCTTTATAATGTAGGATCATTCGTGTCGATGACTTTTAAATTTAATTGAAGTTTCGTAGGAATGTGAACAAAAAAATGTCGAAATAATGAAGGCGAGGATAGATCGAAAAACCTTCAACTCTGATTAGTTTTTGTTTACGAAAAAATATTTTTTCTTCATCTCTATTTAGTTTTTAATTAAATATATTTATAATTTTAATAAAAGATAGACTCGGGTCATAATATAAAATATAATTAATTATTTAATTTATTGTGTTAAGGTGTGAACAATAATATTTCATTTAAATAGATATATCTAGAGATAGTTTAATATAATAAAAAACCTAAAAGAAAAATCACGATGCATAAAAATATAAATCCCTAAGCGGAAGAAAAAAGTAGTGTTCTATTCTCAAGAAATTTCTACAGAAATGCATAAGCTCCTTAAATCAAAATCGTTTGAGAACTTTTTTGTTCTATTTCACCAAGATAATATCACCAGAGGGAAGTGAAAGGTCATTCAATTAATAATATATTCGAGATTGGGTACGAAAATCTTGGTAAGTATGTAAGTAAGTACGGCTTACACTTGGCTGCTATTTATTATTGAGTTGTTCTGTTTGTCTATAAAATTGCTTCGAAATCTTAGGTATATATATATATACATACCTTACGATTAAATACGCTCTTTCTTATCTATATCAACGACCTTCAAAACTTGCCTTCCAATCCAGTACATTGTTACGCAGATGACAGCACCCTACATAACGCCACTGCATCGCATAAAAACCCTGTAGACATTGGCTCCTCAATAAATTTAGACTTATGCGGACTTAAAAACTGGGGATCCCAAAACTTAGTTAACTTCAATCAGTACTGACTTATTTCTAGGCGCATCGTCAGAATCCTCCCAAACATATCATTCGATTCAAACTCACTGGAATTTAGGGATAAAATTTCAATGCTAGGAATAACTCTAGGGTCTGACTTTTCATGGAATGACCATATCTCATCCACTGCTAAAGCTGCAGCGCGCAAGCTTGGTCTCCTATTTAGGTCTAGACGCTATTATACTCCTAATCAACTTCTTACATTGTATAAGGCTCAAATTCGTCCCTGTCTCGAATATGATTCTCATCCTTGGAGGGGTACCTTCAAGCATTCATTCTCTTGCTACATTGGGCGCGATTAGAAGCGAGAAATTAAACTAATAGCAGACCCGACTCTAATCAACTCACTCGACTCCCTGGCTCACCGAAGAACCGCTTCTGCCCTTTCCCTGTACTACAGATGCTATCATGGTGTCTGTTCAGTCGAGCTGAAAACAATTATCCCCCCTAAAGCCCTCTTTAAGAGAAACACTCGGTTTTCTAACGCTCAGCACCCCTTCGCTCTCAAATTGGATAAAAATCGAACAAGCGCTTTCGCCAACTCTTTTATCCCTATGACCTCCAGAGACTGGAACTCGCTCCATGACACCATCTTTTCCCCGACTTATAACCTTCAGCTGTTTAAGACCCGTATCCACAGATACCTTCGACCCCTGCCCAGCCCATAAAATTCCTTCTTCTTCTTTTCACGATGGAGGGGGATATACCTTTTTGGTCTAACTCCTTCTCTCATCATTTTCATTTAAAAAAAATATATGTAGTTGAATTTCCATACAAAATACATCATTCGTTATTTGAGAAAGTGTAAAGATAATTATCATTTATTAGAATCCATTGCCCAAATGGAATTTTATTGTAAACTGAATTAGAGATAATATATTCTAATACACATTTCAATGAAACTTTACTCTGTAGATTCCAATGAATGTATTCATAGAGTATATCCACAAAGCATAACATGTTTTCCAGTACTCGTAACTTCGTTGAATTTGACATTTGTCATTTTCAACTAAAAACTTCAAATGAAATGTCGGAGAATCCATAATTTCTATTTAGAATTAAATTAGATAATTACCATATTTTATAATTTGTTTTTTTCTTCTAGAATTTTTTTTGTCATTTCTAAAATGTAATTCATTTAATAATATAAAACCTGGGACCCGCATGCAACGAATCGACGCATCGAATAACGGGTCGTCTAAGTATCTAAGTATCTAATAATATAAAAAGAATAAAACATTTATTGATTTTTTTATAATTAAAATAAATAGAAATTTTTTAAAAAACAATCTTTAAAACGTTTAAAACCAGACGTTTCAGGAGAATTTCTCCCTTATCAATGGAATTTTTCAAGTAAAAAAGAAAAAAAGTTGCTTTCTCTAAGGTAGAGAAAGATAAAGGAACTTATTTTTCACTTGAAAAATTCCATTGATAAAGGAGAAATTCTTCGAAACATCTGGTTTATTAAACGTTTTGAAGATTGTTTTTTAAAGATTTGTATTTATTCTACTAATATAGAAACTTATAATAAGAATAAAAAGAATGTGGTGTAACAAAACATATATTCTATTTATTTTAGTACCCGCCATATATATTTCACTTATCCAGCAATAGTAAAAAACATAACTTAAATAAAATAATCATAAGAAATTCGGAAAGTTGAATGAACTAAAATAAATTTATTTACTTTTAAAGAGTTCTAAGATTTTAAAATTTTCAAAAAAAAATTTCAAAAATTCCAAAATCTCAAAAGGCCGATTATCTGAGATGTTAACGATAGGATTTTCTATATGTCAGAAGAATCGCCTCCTCAGGAGTCGAACCCAAAAGCGCCAATTCGGGCAGATGGCATTTCCTACGACATACTAGTATAGTTAGTTATAAGCAAATAAATTTCACTTAGATTTACTAAAAATCATAATGTAAAATCTTGCTGTGAACTAAATGCAAATTTCAGTAAGTATAAGACAGTATTTAATATTAAGATTTTAAGGATCATCTCGTTAATATCTTAGATAAAATCGGCCTTTTGAGATTTTGGAAAATTTTAATATCTCAGAATCTTGAAAACAAATTTATTCAGAGAACTTTTCGAATAACATCATTTTTTTTTAAATTGTAAAAAACTCACATCCTTAAAACTTTAAATTTATTTATTTGCATTTTCTTGTTGAATTACACAGATTAAAAAAAATTAAATGATTTTCAGGATCTTAACTCATGACTTTTATGTTTTATGAATCTTTTCAAACATATATAGCTTTTGATTTTTATAAATTTTTTGAAAATCCCTATCACCACGATAGTCTTCAAGGACTGAACAGTGATTTTAATCTCCACCCCGATCTATTGTGTTTGTAGTTTTATACTTCCAAGCTTATATTTGAAGCTTAGATAACATTTGAAGAAGATAGTCGGTCTATCGTCTTCTATAATAATTCACTTTATCTGTCAAAGGGGAATTTGTTTGCTCTGCTCTAAGGTCTTGGTTGCGCAGGTTGTCTAATCTAGAGGGGCCTTTGACAGCTCGGAGAAACTTCATCTCCGCGGAATGGAGGAGTGAGATGTCTCCTTTATTGAAGACCCAGGGTTAATCTTAGGATTTACAATGTCAAATGAAAAGATTTTTACCAGTCATCGATTTACTTCTATCATTTTTAGGGTTTCGTACAAGAGTAAACCGGAACCCTATTAGTGTCGGCATTATGACTGACTCTCCGTCTTTCAGTTTGTCAGATCATCGAGGCTCATAATTGAAATAAAATCATTAGTAAATTATTTGTATTTATTTTCCCCAAAATCAAAAATTTTACATAAAATTTAATCGGTGATTATTTTAAGGAAAAGGACATTTCTTTCTTGTCGAAAGTAGAATTAGACTATTTTTTTTCAAGTTCGATTCATTTTAATGTGACGTGGTAGGTGGACCCCATTTCACCTAGTTTTACCCCATTTGTGTGGAAATAGAATAATTCTACGAATTAGTTTACTTTCTCCTTATGAACGATAAATAAGATCGATTTATATACTATTTTAGAGTATTTTATAAGATTAATCGTTTTTCTTATCTATTGGACATATTTTTTTCTTTCAGAATTTAATAATTACAAAATATAAAGTTTGTAGCTCTACGGCGTGAGATTATTATAGAAGCTCTACGGCGTGAGATTATTATAGAAATGAAGTTCAAAAGAACTGAAGGGACTACGTTTAGTACTAGGTAAAGATAAAAAAGATCAATAAACAAAAAAAGAAGCGAAAATCCAAAAACCAGAAATATGTATTGGTCGATTTATTTGTTATATATTTTCAATCCCTTCAAAAATCGCCCCCAATCTTGACTCCGACATAAAGCCTTAAATATCGATTCTATGGAGCTCCTGGCGAATTCGCGAGTAATTTAAAATGATTATCTGATTATACCATGCATTTATTTACATCCAGAAAAAACAATGATTATCATATCTTGGCGTCTACTTAAATTGTTGGTATATTTGGCATAACTTATACACTCTACTTCAAATTTGCTAGACTGTCCATTGCTACCCATTGTATCTATTAAATTTGATCTCCCAAATATTTGTCAATTCATTTTAGGCCTAACCCTCTTTTACATAAAGACGAGAGATGTTTACGGTTCGGATAGCGAGGGTGAAAAAAAATCGCCGGTTGGGTTCAACTTGTGATGTCAAATGATAATAATGGATATGCAGATGCACAAACAGCTCAAATGAACTTCACCATGAGTTCGCAATAAAAAGCGGCTAGGACCCACATCAATCATTTATTGACAACCTAAGTGGTTCTGTGAAAACATAAATTTGAAGAACGCCTGGCTAGATTTTGCAGTCCAAGTTTAAAATGTATTTTTATTTAAATATTATATTTTTTAAGAAATAAGATTATCACTAATTGAAAGAAAAAAAAATCGAAAAAGATTTTTAAAAATTTCTTATATATATTCTATATACGCTGTCCGAAATTTTAGTGATTTGACAGTTTTTGTCTCCGAAAAATTTGAGCAAAAAAAGTGAAACTAGTGCACGTTTATTGATACAAACATGTGTGTCAAATATCAATTCATTAGTTTAAATTATTTGATAAGTTATAGATTTAACAAATGGATTATTTTATCAATTTTTAAACCATACTCTCTTAAGCTAGAAAGCTCAAAATCTATTTGAAATACAAACATTTTGGAACAGAATTGAACTTTCTTCGACCGTTCCGTTCTTAATTCATCGGGAGTATCTTAAGTGATTTAACAATTAGCAGACCAAAAAAAACATTTCGCAAATGAATTTTTCCATGTTTTAGGGATTTCTAATCACGATAAGCATAAAAACATTCAATTCAGGGCTAGGTTCCCTCTTGAGCTGAGTGGCGTATCAAATAGTTTGGGTGATGCTTTTCAACACAAACTGTTAGCAGAATCGCCATAAAACGATGATGATGATTTTGATCTATCCCTATCATATATGGGTGTTTTACACCCAGTGTTTTAACTAATTAATTTTTATTTTATTTTGTTGGAGACAAACAAAGAGAATCCAAAGTAAAGATATTAATAAAACAAAGATGTGTTCTACCCCCATAATTTCAAGATGAAATGGGGTTTAATTCAAAAGAAAAATTATTATGCTCCTCCTCAATCAGCTTTGAAAATAGAAAGATTTTGCTGAAGCCATATATAGTATGTATGGAGAAACAAAGAGAAAGACACATGGAGGCCTTCGAAATGTACTACAGAAGAATGAATGTCCAAGATTAAATTAATTGTTAGAATTACAAACGAGGAAATTCTTAAAAAAAATTAGACATATTGAAAAATCTGAAAAAGACAAGAGCTCAAATGATAGGGCATTGGTTAAGAAGCCGAGGAATACTAAACGATATTCTAGATGACGAAGTGGGAAAGAAAAGGGAAGGTGAAGACTTAAATTGGAGTATTTAATAAATTTAATAAATGGGATGTGGGACTTTTAGAGGAGCGAAAAAGTTGGTATGAGATAGAGTTGAGAGGAGGCGGGTGGTTTTGTCAAATAAGTCTTAATACACTGTATACCTTATTCGACTGACGATGACGATAATTTTATTTTGATTACAAATTAAGTTGTCAAATTACTTTTGGGACAACAGATATATTTTAGTGAAATAATTATTACAATTTGACTAATTTTTAGAGCTTAGGCTGAGATCAAATAATTGCCGACAGACCTTCCATGCATTGAAAATTCTCCAAAGAGCATCTATTTTTGAAAATTTCTTTTTTATTCCAATTATTTTATAAAATTCTTAAATTATAATATTAGTTTTTAGCAAAATATATTATAGTGGAAATGGTAAGATATGAAGATAAATTCAATAAAATAAAAGTGTTCAATATATAACTTTGCAGTTTAATTTTAAATAAATTGACACGTTCTGATGTGGCCATCCACTTGACTTTACCATACACTTCTGGTTGAGTTTGGTACAAGGGCCTAGATTTTAATTTTTTGACCCCCCATCTTTTGGGTGGTTTTGTTATTGAATTTTTAGTGTTCTGAGGTGCCCACCGATTATGTATACAAAAATTTGGTTGAGTTTGTTCAAATGGCTTAGATTTTTATTTTTTGACCCCCCTCCCCCAGAAAAAATATTTTCCTTATTATAGGTTCATTTTATAGTATATTTCATTTTTCTTGTTTTTTTTAGTTTGAAAATATTTTAACCTCCCCCTCCCCTCCTTAATTTTGGATCGATATGCACCAAAATCTAATCAGCTCTTAATATCAATGCACATATTACGTGTGAAATTTGGTTTTGACATTCACACTAGTTTTTGAGCCAGCTCGTCCACAAAATTTGGTAACTCACAGAAAAACAGACATTTTGACAAAACAGTAATTATCTCGAAAAATATAATTTTTTCGATGTTCATTTATTAAGAGCTTTTTTGTAGAACGAAATGCCATGGTTTTGCCCAATTTTTTAATCAAAATAGTTTAGGCAGTTTTTGAGATATTTCGAAAAAAGAAGCAAAAATAACACTTTTTCCATGCACGATTACAATAGGTACTTGACAATTTGTATGGTAAAGTAAAAATAAATATGTATAATAATATAGTATATATTTTCAAAAACCCCATTAATATTCTAAAGCAAATGAACTGCATATGAATGAAGTGAAAATTGTAAATAGGAATAAAACATAACACAATTGTGCATATATTAAACGATGCTGCGCAGTTTGTCAAGTTCACTTCATTTCTCATTATGTTAATCATAAATTGAGAGCGATGGGGAATTATTTACAAAAACCATTCATTTGAATCATTGAGCTCTGCCTGGATTAACATCATTAATGTTTGGAGTGTGGTTTACTCAGGCGCCGCAACTGGTTTATTTATTCGCCAATATTTTTAATAGCCTTTAACGCGGGTGTCGGAGGCAAGAGGGGTCCTTGCCCCTCTGGACTCATACTAAAATAAAGAAAATATAATATTAGTAACAATGAATTGCGGTGGTTACTGATTGTTTAATCAAAAATGGAAAATGTTCAGTAAACTGCTTTATTTCATCTAAAAAAATAAAATTTATACTATAAATTACTAGAGTAAAGAAAATTTTGAAACTTTTTAAAATTTAAAATGCTAGATAGGTTTCACAAAATTTTCTTTACTTTATTTAAAATGTTTCACCAAGAACGCACACCATTCTTCCTTAACAAAATATAAATTACTAGGTGGGTTTCACTAAATAAAAGATAAAAAAGCTTATTTGGCTTGATTCTATATATATTTCGGGTTGTGAGCCCATCTTTAGGAGATCAGAAATATGCGTTTTATTTCTGATTTCCTGAAGATGGGCTCACAACCCGAAGTATATATAGAGTCAAGACAAATAAGTTTTTTGTCTTTTATTTGAGTAATCTCACCTAGTAATTTATAGTTTAAATTTTCTTTTTTACATTTATGGTTTAACCTAGAACCTACCCCATTCTCCCATTAACAAACATGTTTTCAATAAAATAATATTGTAATAATTTTAATAGCCAATTCCAAATATATTTCGAAGGCACTTCTTCATCAGTGGAAGTCACTCATCACACCAATATATCAGCTTTCAATAGAATACAATAGGAATATATATCAACATTGGTAAGAATTAGAAAAAGCATTTCAAACAAGTAACACCCAGTTATATCGATCAACAAAGCTAAATATTGATGAATAGTTGTGGCTGTTATTGATTGAGAAAAAAAAATTGATGATTTTTCATTCTATTATATATTCCTTTTGTATTCTATTAAGCTGACATATTGGAGAAGTGCTATATCTATGCCTACGAAATATTTGAAATTGGTTATTAAAATTCTTGCAATATTACACTGTTAAAAATTTCTTATATAATTTTACTATTCTGCAAAAAATGGAAAGTATGGCCTAAAAACTTGTTAGTAATATTACATGCCAGTATTGTAATCTTAAAAGATATTTTTTACTAATACATAGTTAGTAAGTATCTAATTAATACAAGAAAAAAGTTTCAATTTATTTTTGTATTTTTGCAATGAATTAATGTGATTTTACCAATATAATATAGTATTTTTTTTTTACTATACGCAATCTTGTAAATTTCCTATCTATTTGTATTGTAAACATATAATAAATTTAAAATATCTTTAACAGTTTATTTTACTGATATAATATCTTAACATCTTAAATTAAGAGTTGAAATTTTAGTAAAATCACACATAATGAATTATAATTATTCATTGAACATGAATAAATAGTACAATAAACTACGACGTTTCGATCGATTTATTCTGCGATCGTTCTCAAGTATGAGCACCCACTCCGATTTTAAGTTAATCTTAAATGTTTAATTAAACAATCAGCAACCACCAAGTCATTGTTAACAATTATATTATTTTCTTTATTTTAGGAAGTATTCAGGGGGCAAGTGACTCCTCTTGCCACCAACTTCCAAGTTAAAGGCTATTAAAAATATTGGCGAATAAACAAATCAGCTGCGGCGCCTGTGAGTAAACCACACTCCAAACACTAATGATACAGCGTGGCGCAGATGGATCGGGTGGTTTTAAAATACTTGTCAAACTGTCAATTTTAAAGGTATTGGATTGAAATAAAGTGCAAAACGTGTAGTTACAATGGAAGTTTATTAACAAAAAATTAGTAAAGTTAGTTTTTAAAACAACTGCACATACCGCTAGGATATCAATGCAAGCTGTACGCGCTCTGTTCCCTGGCCGTTTGATTTCCCGTAATGGAGATCTCCATTGGCCCCCTCGCTCACCGGACCTCACGGTATGTGACTTCTTCTTATGGGGCTATTTAAAAGCAAGGGTGTACATGAACAAACCCCGGACCATTCAGGAGTTGAAGGCAGCAATTCACAACGAAATCACATTAATTCCTGGTGATGTGCTTGAGCGGGCAATGCGGAACGTTAAGGACCGACTCCAAGAATGCGTCGCTCGAGAAGGAGGGCATTTGATGGATGTAATTTTTAAAAACTAACTTTACTAATTTTTTGTTAATAAACTTCCATTGTAACTACACGTTTTGCACTTTATTTCAATCCAATACCTTTAAAATTGACAGTTTGACAAGTATTTTAAAACCACCCGACACAGTTTGACAAGTATTTTAAAACCACCCGATCCATCTGCGCCACCCTGTATTAATCCAGGCAAAATTCAAAGACTCAATTGAATGGCTTTTTGGAAATAATCCCCCATCGCTATCAATTTAACATTTGTATTAAGAAGAGGACAACGTCTTTAATTCCTCTTCATAAAATTTTCTAGTTTTATTTACTCAGTTTAGGTAATTAAAAATTACTACATAATTGTTTTTAGTTAAGTACATTACTTAGCTTTTTTGAATCATAAGTATTTAGCTGAATATACTTGTCTCTTTCTAAAATTACAGGAAAGTCGCTCACTTTCTTTTTCTGACAAACTCACGAAATTGTCACGGTTTGAGAAAATTTTTTATAATTAGTCTTTTTTAATATCCTTTTCGACTCAAAAGGAATTTCAGTCAGAGCTTGAATTATTAAAAAATAAAGTGAAATTTGTAAATGGAATGTAATGCTAGAAACAAACGCATTAAAAGATAAATCATTCATGTCTGTGACATTGTTTAAAGTTGCTTGATTAGATAATTTACTAAAGTATACATATCAATCACAATCGGGGATAGATTTGCTAACGATGATCAACGATGACCTTAATCCACTTAATATCTGTTTGATTTGTCACTATGAATTGTTGTCTTTTATAGGATTCCCTGTTTAGCTCCTGAGCCATGTTTGTCTACTTGTTTAGTCATATAAACTGATGGAGTATAATTAGCTAATCACCTAATGAAATATACGAAACTATTCGACCTTATTTATTGTCTTTCTTTTTTCCATTTAACCTGTTATGATTTTTCAATTTAATTTCAAATTAATTCCACTAAAATCAACTTAATGTGGATAATTAGGAAAAAAGATAAATGTACCTACTTATCCTTCTACTGTATTTCAATAGATTATTTTATTGATAATACTAGTAAATGACGTAGAAAAATGATCAATTTAATTAAAGTATATAAATTAAGAAGCGATATTGATTTTATTCTGTCTTAATAGGCAGTCAACTCATTTTCCATTACTTCAAGAGTTTTTATTAGAAAACATTGAAAGTCTGAGAGGTCAGAACTTGGGATATTTTTGTTAATTCGGATCTCTTAAACGATATCTATTCTATTCTATAATGTATATTTATCTTCCAATAAAAAGGAACAAAAAAATCTAAAAAACAAGACATAAGAGGACAAAGTGAAAACATTTCCAAGACTCGGTACACTCATAGCAAATTTTTAACACCCTTCGACCTCTTTTTGAGTAATCATGGGTCGGGTCATAACCATTTCCAACTCATAGAAGACTTAATTATTATAACATTTGTGAGACTCCAAAATCACTAGGGTCTTAAAACTAACAATAAAAATATGAAAAAACTTTATTTTTATTAAAAATTATATATATAGAGTATATATTATTGTTTATTTCCATCAAGCAGGAGAGTTCTGTTTGATTTTCTCTTAAAATTCAACAAATCCGCTTCTCGACAATAAAATCTTTTCAATTTTAAACAAAATATACAAAAAAATTTGGCTTTTTCTAACGCAATCAGAATCACTTGCTTCGTTAGTTCATTAGAAAATAAAATTCATATTTTTACTGAGTGGTAAACAATACTGAACATTTGCCATAAAGAGTTTCCTAGTTAGTAATTTCGCGGAGAATTTGAAACATGTTAGGGAAATACTTGTGTTCCAAAGAGCATCGTTTTTTTTTTTTGGCTTTTCGGCCTTTCTAGTCAATTTACGATACTATTTATTTTTATCAAATTTGTCTCTACCCCCGGGGTCAGATAAAGAGAATCGGTTAAGAACCGGTGAGACAAATAAGAAAAATATCATGTTTGGTAATTATTTTTCTCCACGTTTAGGCATTTCTGAACAGACTTCTGTCCAGACTTAAGACTCAGCAGACTCCAATAGCTTCATCCGCAGTAGTCCCGCGATATATATCTTTTTCAACAAAGCGTGATCAAAACAATTCTCGTTAATATATCTTTGATATATTAATAGAGAAAAATTGCACATGTTATTTCTGAACAGGACTAAATAAAAAAACAATTAAAAAATATTGAGTGAAATCAAAACTCGGACACAGCTCGCCAAGCATCAAGTAATTGTTTCTTTAAAAAATTTATTTAAAAAAGTCTCAGAGTTAAGAGTAGGAAAATAAACTCTGAAAAAGATTTTCTTTCGACAAAATTTCATGGAATGTACACTGTACAGTGCCCAAAGGCCCGCGATATAATGAACTTGCGAAAGTGTATCATAAGAAGAAACTTTGGCTAATTAATTATTATTAGACGAGCTTTTCGTGCGTGCCTTCGGCACGCCCTCGAAGCTCGGCCCTCCAAGCTGGTGCCCTGGCGGGCAGCGTCTCGGTCCAAAAATTTTATTCCTCTTAAAAAACCACACTCCAAATGTATACCTGTAAACTCCCGAAAATACATAGTCTCTTAAAAGTTTCACCTCATTTTCGTCCTGACACAGCTACAGAAATGAGGCTCTAGATATGAATCTGGTAGTATTTTTTTCTATAATCTACAGCATTGTGATATTTTTTGTGTGGAAATATGTAGATTTATTTAAATAAGTGGGATCGTGTGAGGAGGAGAATTATATTATATCATTTTTTTTAAATTTGGGATCGATAATCGATATAAGGCTCCAAATATTTAAAAGAGATCAATCAGGTGTTGTTTGTATGACAGGCTGCTCCCTCAGTATTGCCATGAGAAACTCGGGCATGCGTGTCTTAAGTCGTTCAATTTTGTAAAAATCAAAAAATAAGAATAACAAAATTTAGATTTTTAATAAATTATAAAAAAGTGGCAAATTTTTAAAAAATAAACAAATAATATATAAAATATAAATCAAATAAGATGTGATTAATTTCTTTTTCTGTGCGCAAAGAAAAGCGAATTGAATATTTAATTTTTGAGTGGTGAGGGGGGGGGGGGGAATAATTATCAATAAATTTAATGTTTCTTAATTTAAAATCAATTGGAGTCTTTCATTCCAAAATTCGAGTTTCAATTACAATTATATTTCAAATTTGCCGCAAAGACGGCATCAGCGCTCCCTGACGGCAGCATTACGTCAGCGTTGCGGCAAATTAATCTAGGTAAATATAAATAGTATACTATGTACAATATATTTTGAAAATTTTCTATTTACTACTCAGTATGACTGAAACATGAAAATTTTTCATTATGAATTTTTTTTATCTATCTGGATTCCAGTATCTACGATAACCCAAGAACGGAAATCTTAGAAAGTTCATTCTGATGCTAAGATGTTTGTATTTCTAAAGCAGAGAATTAATTAGATTTTAAGATCTCTAGCTTGAGACCTTTTGCGTCACAAATATAGAAAATCTAATTTTTCTTAAAATGATTAAAATAAATAATAAATTACTTATATATAGTTGATTATATTTAAATTAATTATTAGGGGCGTTTTTAACTGGCGACCATACCAAGAATTGCATAGATTTTATTTTTGAATAAAAAAGTTTTAACTTTTCTACCTTTGCCCCTCCCGCTCCAAAATAAAAAGGGGAAAGTATGAATCTCTGAATAATTAAATGAAAATATGGTACTTACCAGATATTTCAATAACTACATATTATGAGAAATTATATCGATTCTCGAAATTTCATCAGTCTACCATTATGTAATATTTACATTAAGGACATACTAAATCTTTCTAAAATATTAAATGATTGAGTGTTGAAAGGGAAAAATATTCAAATAGAACATGATAATATAAACATCCCATCAGATCACAGATTCCAACTAAATTAATTAATAGACTCAAATGTTGAAAAGTGGGTAATTATATATGTGTTGTACGTAAATAAATTATTCTTATACACAGAGCCGGATCTAGGTCTTTTGTTAGGGAGGGAGGGCTTGAATTCGCAGCCGCTCCCACCAACCCCAATGTAAATATATACTAAAAATTCCCGCTTCTTAAAATTCACACCTTTGCCCCCTTCCCCTAGATCAAACCCTGATTATACAAAATAATATTTATTTAACTTCCAATGGGTGCAGGTGATAGTAGACTTTTCCATAGAGTAATATAGTGGGAGGCGGCTGTGGGTCAGTGGATAGAGTGTTGGGTCGCTGACTCGAAGATAGCTGGTTCGAGACCGAGTCTCGGCAGATAGATGTTTGCAGTCGCCTCCTCTTGGAAAGTAATGGCAACCTACCAAAAGTATAATTGCCAAGTAACCTCTCCAAATTAGCCGTTCGGAACCGGCGTTAAAAAGTAGGTCCCGTATATCTGTGTAAAACAACTAAACACACTCAGCACAAGTATATGTGGAGAGGCGCCGACACGGGTATGGCAGTCTAAGAAGAAGAATATAGAGTCTAAGAAGAAGAATATAGAGTCTAAGAAGAAGAATATAGAGTGGAAGGCTACCGAATATCGAAAAGCGCTCTCTAGCGGCTCGGAGAACATTATTCTTAGTCCTTAAGAGCTATTCAAAGATCATAGTCATAGGACATTCAAAGCCTTTGTCATAGATAAAAGATTCATACAGGCTTTGTGCTAAACGTTCATTTAGAAAATTTTCCAACGTACAAATTTATAGATTAAAATATTATTAAATATGCCTAGTTCTCGACGTCAATGTTTTGTGAAAGGTTGCTTTCGCGACACAAAATCAGAGAAAGAACATACTTTTTTAAACAACCTAAAAGTCCTAAAATGTAAGTACCCTATATAAAATTAACTAGTAATTTATTTCTTTGATTTTTATATGTTAATTCTTTAATAATTTAATTATAGAGCTAACAAGAGCGGTTCCCGCCATTTTATTTCCCATTCCGAACCGCTAGAGAGCTCTGAAACTCGTATACATGCTAAACTACATTCCTTTTCGGAAGGCTCTGAGACCCGGCGCCCTAAGCACATGATGCCCTAGGATACCTTGAACCGGCCCTGCCTCGAGTCAATTTCGTCACCAACTGGGTAGATAAAAACGAAAAGACAGAAACCTGTTAATCAATAAGATATCAGAACAGTTCAAATTACTGAAAATTTCCTTTAGCAAATATTCAAGGGATTCTTAAAATAGAAGATATCCATCATTCATTTAATAAATTTGAATTTAAAAACACCTGTTTGTTTATGCTATTATCATGCCAAAGTGTGAAAATGATTATTTATGAAAATATCTTTCGCATTTTTAGGAACTGGAGATAGCGAGCTCAAAATCTAATCAGTTTTCTGCATTGGAAATAGTAAGGTTATGGCACCAACAGAATTTTCTATGATATTTCATGTTCTTGAGTTATCGTGAGTTTTAGATCGCGAAACACACAAAGAGATCCAAACAAATCATCGTTCAAAAGTAATTTGCCATCACGTTTAAGAACTTTTTAAACATAATGAGAACTTTTTGTGAGCTCGTCAGGGAGTATATATATAAATTGATTCGTATTGAAATCGACGTTAAGGGTTTTGTGTTTCCTTTAAATGTCCCCATTTAACATTTCTTTAAATATTGTGTGAAACAATTTTCCTTCATTCCGTGATATCTTATAAATAGCATGTAAAAATATTTATCACTAATCATTTGATAGGATAAAAATAAACCTATCGGTCTTGAAATGTTATATATAAAGTTCAAGAGTAGAACGAACGGTTGGGAAAAATCTAATTTAATTTTGACACGCTTAGACCATATCTTTATGCAAAAGAGTGTACCATTTATCAATCAGCTAATCCATTTCTATCTCGTCAGCCATGTCGAGAAGATTCAGATCTGCATTTAATTGGGTCAACTTCCTCAAGACAACGATAAATTGTTTTAACAACTAAACAGACCAGTAGAAGAATCCATGGCCACAAATGAACAGGTTAACGATGATGTTGACTCCTTAGATCAGCTGTTTCCAGCCTGCCTATCCCCAAGGGGTAATCACTTGGATTTTTATAGCATAGGTATTCAGCCTATTTCTCGCGTAGCTCTAGAGCGAATTTTCAACTTAACTTTTTTCCCAGCAGTACATAATTCAAGTTATACCTAAATACATTTAAAATAAGTCCAAAGATATCATTAATAACAATTTTCAAATTGTAAAAAGAAGAATTAACCACACTAGTTTTTTTGTGCGTTTTTTCGTATAATAATTTTAAATTTTTTTTAATCATAATGTGTGAACTAAAAATACGTGAATCAGTAGATTAAAACCGATATATTAAAAAAGCTGAAACAAACAATAATAAGTTAGGTGATCGATCCTTCATGTATTTTTTAAGACAATTTTTTTTTTTATTAATATTGATGCGAGAAGGAATTACATCAATAAAGTCCAGCCCCTATAAAGGCTTGGTATCGTGAAAAGAAGAAGAAGATGAAGGGAGTTTATGGACTGCGTTAGAGTCGTAGGTATATGTGAATGTGGGTCTTGAACATCCTAAAGTTGTAGGTTTGTAGTTGTTCTGTTTTTGTAGGTAACAGACATTTCAAGAAGCGAGTTCTTGAATTTAGAGCAGCTCTCGGCAACCGGTGGTTTGTGGTGCAATTTTAATGGTCCGCAAAAAAATTCAGATATTATTTAAACAGCAAATGTCGCATTAATTTTTAATATACCTATATTATTATTATTATTTATTACTCTTTTTGTGTTATCGTCAAATAAATGCAATACTATATAAATAAATATGTATATCATACTCAATGCTCGTAAATAATTCGTACCTTATGTTAATGATCCGCGAAATTTTAAATTGTGAATTTAGTTTTCGACTTGGCGAAAGCCTTTGTTGGATTTTTATTTAATTTAACAGCGAAGGGGTGTTGAGTTTTTAAAAATCGCGTGTCACAACTCAGAAAATATACAGAACGTAAAAAGAAAAATTACAAAGTTCAATTACAATTTGTGTACTATAATTTTTATTATAGTAATCCTCGATTTTGAGGGACTCTTCCTTAGAAACCTCAGTTTCCTATGAAAGTAAATCTAAAATGTTCATCTTAGCTCTAAGAATTTTGTTCCTTACCCTTACTTTAAAAATTTAAGTCAAATTTTATTAAAAGATATGAAGTGAAATTTGTTGCATATGCTTCTACAACTATTTTCTTCAAAACGAAAATACTGATTTGAAAGATCTTATTTTAGCCGAAATTCTTCAGCTTTCATCATTGCCATTCACGCTTAAACGTATACAAGCAAAAATGCACACGTGTGTATTATCTTAACATTTAAAGTAAAACCTCTTAGCATTAGTTCTATTTCTCAATTTCTAATGAACTTAATTAAACTTCTATTGAAAATATTAAAAGAAAGACGATTTTAATTCATTGGAAACTTTTAATAAATAAATTCTTAATTCCTCAATAGACGCTAACAATCTATTTTGATCGCGCAAGCTTAAAGTTTAACATTAAAACTGTTTATTCCAGAGCCATTTTGTTTATCTGATTCGAGATAAATAAAACAACCGATAAATTTATTGATTGAATCCTTATTGTTAGATTAGGGAAAATGAACCTTGAATTATAACGAATCAAAATGGATTTAGATTGATGCTAAACAGTAGTAGCAACGTCCTTGTCATGTTGAAAGCTCTAGATGCCATAAATCTATCAAGTTAAGCAGCATACGAATTGCCGTTCTTCTTCTTGAGCATGTCTAAGAACGATATGTACGTTTGAGTTATTAGATGCGTCCCAAATGAATTCGACTTCTTGGGGTGGTTGGTGTTTTTGACCGCCTTCTATTCATGTAATCCTCACGGACCTTCACGATGTCACACATTCCAGCTTACTTAGTACAAGCTACAACTCTTACTTTCTTCATCTTTCAACGATCTATCGTTTGATTTTATCATTTGTACAAAGTTTCTGTGCTTCGTACCCAACTCTCAGGTTCAGAATTGTCAGATTTTCAAACAAATGCATTATTAATTCTCCTGTATTCTCTGTTTACCTGTTCTTATGGGGAAAAAATCTATAGCTTCACTTTCCAATTTTATTTCATAAAATATCAAGTTAATTTCAGAAATTTGAGAATTTTCAATTGAATAATAGAAAATCACTAGGGCATTTCAGAAATCTCAATTGTGTTTCAAAATTCTCAAAGAGTATTAAAAAATTTCACTTGTATTTCAAAAAATTTCAATTGTATTTAAAAAAAAAAAAAAAAAAACACGTACTAAAAACTAATTAAACAATTGACATTTTGTGAAATACAATTGAGGATTTCTAAAATTGAGTTGAGATTTCTGAAATACACATGGAAAAGGTGTAGTCGAGGGGTGAACCGCGAATCGAATTAAGTGTACACGTCTTTGAAATTATTTGGAATTATTTTCGAATTCATTAGATAATGCCCCTTCATCTATTGTTTTTTACTTGGAAATGAAAATGGAAGTGAAAGTAGGTGTAAATGATATTAGGTCACGCGGTTCACCCCACGGATGTAGTCATAGCTAAATACTTAATATATTAACCAAAAAATTAAAAATTTACATAATGTTTATGTTGTATTCTTGATATTAATTTATTTATT
Organism: Forficula auricularia; assembly: GCA_024734495.1. Lineage (NCBI taxonomy): Eukaryota > Metazoa > Arthropoda > Insecta > Dermaptera > Forficulidae > Forficula > Forficula auricularia. The sequence continues at coordinate 2,753,242 of JALMQS010000078.1, forward strand.
TGAGTTTTTATTTTTGCCTATTTTAGTCACCAGGCCATAAATAATTTTGACATGGACGTTGATTGTCAGTTTGTAAAATTTAAAGAACAATATTTTGAAAAATCTAATTTCTTTCCTAGGATCTCCATTGATTCATCACCCACCTTTTCTTTAGTTACCCTGCATTCCATGTTCTAGAACTCTCGTATTCTTTAAATGTGTTATTATAATAATCTCTAGAAATCTATAGATAATCAAGAAGGGTTGTCAACTACTAAATCTGAGGTGTTAGGGATAATATTTATTATTTCAGAAGTGTTATATTCACTCCTTCGGGAATTGAGTCCGAATGCCAAAAATGCAATCCGGGCTTGATCTCTAAGGGGTAACCACAAATTGCATATAGCACGGATTTCTCAAAGAGTTAATTTTCATCATAAAAAATTTCGCGGTCATTTGATTCAAATCCTAAACCATATTTTTTAATTATAATATTTTGAGAGTTTCGATTTTTATTTCGATATTATTAATAAAAAGCATTCTGTTGAAAAAAAGAAATTTCAATAAAAAAATGTTTCACAATAAAATCTTATACTTAAATAATGACGTAAAATTATGCTCATCATTATACGAAGGATTTATATTTGGTTGCTTGCGTCTGTTAATGAATTCCAACTTCAAGGGACAGTTCATGGATAGGTATATTGACATACAGCCTTGCATCTGTAGAATACACAATAATATTAAGTATATAGGGATCAATATTCAAATGCAGTGCCCCTAAGAGTTTATGCAACCAAAATGGTCGCAAGTTCAAACGCACAACCTTGTTTAATTTCAGTCTCAAATATTTTATTTTATCTAATGAGGATGGCTATGAGAAATACTATTTCTATAAATATTAGGTAAGGACGAAATCCGTCGAACGGCCAACGTATTAAATTCATCATGAGTTTCCTATATTTGATTCATTCGCGAATCAAATGCAGGTGATTTTTGTCAGATATTAAGTAATAATAGCGCGCTGGACTGGAATATATAACATCTCAGATTACAAATTCACTAGGTGATCCATATCTGTGTTTGGTAAAAAGCCTCATGCGGGCTAATCGTGAAATGATGCTGGATCATACCTAGATGGATCATATCTTTTTCATCTCTTGGTCCAGGCTTAAGATTTAGCTGACTCCAATAGCCTCAACTAGCGATATATATCTCTCGTTTAAAAACGCGGTCAAAAACAACTCTCTTTGATATATTATTATTCAGTATATTATTATTAATTAGAAAACTATTATCTATTAAATTCACTCAGAAATTTTTAATTGTTTTTGGCTTATTCGTGTTTAAGAATGTCTGAAAAGTCAAACATAATTTTTTCTATTTGTATGAATTCTAATGACCAAATAACAATAAAATGTGAAATAGCCATATCATGAATATACTTTACACCTGCCCCTCGGATATTTTAGGTAGCTGATTTTTGCATGGCAGATGGTTCTAAAATGCAAACTTGTCTGCTTGAATTAGTTTCGATGGTTTTGATTACATTAAATCGAAAATATATTTTGATTACGAACAACAAACTCTGCTACTCTCGACAAAAAAAAATATGTGATGTGTTCATCTCAAGACTTTACCATACCTATACCTGCCACCATTTTAGGAAGCTGATTTAAAGCTAACTGTGCAAAATTTGGAGCAAATTGGACCCAGGATTCAAATTTTTAACATCACCCCTAATTGTTGTTGGTCCGATTTAAACCAAAATCTAATCAGCTCTCAATCTCAATATAAAATATCTAAATATAAAGTTTCTTTTAGATACCTTTATTAGTTTTTGATCTAGAATGTACATACAATTTGGTAACGCACACGCACTCAAGAATAGAAATTTTGAAAAAATAATTAACATCTCCTAAAATATAAATTTTTTGATGTTCATTATATAAGATTTTATTGTATACCGAAACGTTGTGAATTCGGCGAATTTTTTTTTATCAAAGATTCAGCTGTTTTTGAGATATTTCGAAAATACGAAATAAAAAAAAATAAAAAAAACTTTTTCATGCATCATTACAATAAATATTATTACCATCCTTGCCATATCCCGTTTAGTAAGGTAAAAAACAAAACAATATGCAACAATATGTTTTGTATTTCTAAATCAAATTATTTTAAGGTTCTAAAATGCAGACAATTACAAAAAATTTGATGTGGCCATCTCATGAATTTACACCTGCATTTTTGCATTACTAGTTCCTTAAGGCCTTAGAGGCTAACTATGTATAAATTGGTCCAAAATCGGTCTAGGGGATTAACATTTTTAAAACCATCACCCTTAAGAATTCAGCAAAATTTAATCAGTGTTTAATCTCAATAACAATAAAAACTATCTAAATATAAAATTTCGTATCGATACCTTAATTGATTTTTGAGCAAAAGCTTACACAAAATTTCATGGAAGATGGATACAGCTTAATTCGAAGTAAATAACCAAAAGTTCATTTCCCATTATTTTTTTATGATTTGGAATAGTATGGTATTAATAGGTGGAAGTCGGAAAAAATGCTGACCTTTCTTTACCGACACCCTTATAAATCTATATATATAAAATTAAGGTTTTGTCTGTACATTGCTCCAAATCACGCCAAATTTTGGTTGCACACGTTTCAAGCAAAGTTATGAACGAAAACACCCTCACAAAATTCCTGTCTGTATGTCTGTCTGTTTGCGTGTTTTCCGCGAAAAGTTGCTCACGATTCACGTAAAAACGGCTGAAGGGATTATTATGAAATTTCATATTTACATCAGATTTGTTCTAACTTACGTTTTTAGCTGTATAACATTTTGATATTTTGACCCCAGAAGGGGGTTTGGGGGGCTCACGAATGAAAATTATCAAATAACTCCTAAACTATTAGCTCTACGGCAAATTTTATTATGAGCAAAGTTGTAGGGGATGTAATTTCTGGCAACTTTTGTTTAAAAAAATTCTCCCAAAAAACCCAAAAAGGGGGGGGGTCAAAATATGGAAATTCTTTCTCTTGGGCCAAACTCAACCAAATTTTGTATACATAATCTGAGGGACACTAGAAGGCTAGAAATGCAAAAACTAACCACTCAAAATGGGGGGGGGGGTCAAAAAAATGAAAATTCTTACCCTTAGAGCCAACTTAACCAAATTTTGTATACATAATCTGAGGGTCACTAGAAGATTAGAAATGCAAAAACTGGGTGCGGGGTGGAATGATGGTACGGGTGCGGGGGGTCCGGGAGGGATGAGGACAAGGAGGTGGAATGGGGGTGAGGGAGTAAGACGGAGAAGGGTGAAGGGGGTGGTGCAGGGTGGAGTCCGGTGGCGTAGTGGGTGTGGGGGTCCAGGGGGCTAGGCGGGGGTGTGGTGCGTGGTGGTGGAGGGCATGTGGTGGGGTGCGGGGTGGTGGTGTATGGTTGAAAAGGGGGTTGAGGTGAGGGCCCAGGGGGGAAGTGGGGTGTGGCGGAGGGGCTGGGGCGGGGTGGAGGTCACGGGTGGGTTGTGGGATGGTGGGGCGAGATGGGCTGGTGGTGGGGTAGGGGCGGGGGTTGGGCATGGGTGCGGGGGTGCTGGGTGGGAGTGAGTTGGGGGCCCAGGGGGTGTGCCTCCTGGCTAGCAAGAGGGCCGCCGAAGGCGGTCCTTGCAGCTAGTATATTATATTACACACAATTTTTTAGGTTAACTTCTCTGATTATTTTCAAGGTGAACAACACCAGCATGAGCTGTCGAAAAGTCTTGAGGAGTTAAAAATCAAAGGTATAGTACTTGAATTGATTCCCTCCTCATTACTTTATAAAAATGCAAAAACTAACCGTCCAAAATGGGGGGGGGTGTAGGATCAAAAAATGAAAATCTAGGCCCTTGTACCAAACTAAACCAAATTTTTTATACATAATCCGTGGGCCCCCAGAAGTCTAAAAATGCAAAAACTAACCCCCCTACATGATTATAAATAATTTTATTAAATATAAGTGAGGGGCCAGGTTGTATGGTATAGTCAAGTGGATGGCCACATCAGAACATGTCAGTTTATTTTAAACAATTTGAATTTCGATTTTATGAATGAAAGATAAAATTTTAAATTTTGATATACAGATTGAAGTTTACTCGTATACCCCTAGATTAAGTAAATTAATTAATATTCTGTTCAATGTTAAATAAATGTTCAAATAAAAATAAATAAATATTTTCTTTGGATGAAAAAAAAATGTTCAATCTCTGATCCATAAATCATAGATCAAACTAAAAATTTTCTGTGTTGAAATGAAAATATGCAAAAACGAGCATAAATTTTATCCCCTCTATAAATTATACTTTAATTTTAATATTTGTGGTAGCTAGACGCTGATGGAGGAGATTGTTTTTGTCACAGGAGTGAATTAAGATAGAGGTAGAATGCTCTAGAGAGATAGAATGAAATGTTCCTGTCTTAATCAACGGGGAAAGCAAATGGAACCTATTACAATGAATGATGGGAGTCTACGATAGAGGTTTTCTTCAATGAGAATTTCGCGTGTTTCTATGTTTACTTGAACTGAAATAACATCGTAACGGTTAAAAATAGAAAAATTACCCGTTACTAAAAATTGCATTCTAATCCAAATATCCGATCTAAAACTTTAAACTTGTGAGAAAAGTCAATATTAGGTGTCAACTCCTGGATGACAATAATTAACTCTAACAAAATCGGTTTCAAGGAATATTTGCTTTCTATGGCGTCAAGACTTCAACATAGTTAAGACCCGAATACTTTCGTGTCTTGATTAGGATACGTACATGCGGAGAATGGGTTCCAGGTTGTGAAAACTTTTTCAAGACCTGGGTGCAGATTAGAGTGATTTGGTAATTTTTGTCAGAGAACGGTTTGAGCTAGCAAGTTTAACTAGGCACATTGGAACAGTTTATTACTAGTAACTTTAACATGTGAAATTTCAGCTCTTTAGTTACAACCGTTCGTTAGCTCGCCTTAATCTATTTTTTTTAATTTCCTGAATTTTTTAACTAGAAGCTAGAAAGCCTAAAATATTAAAAAGTTTTTTGGTTTGGAAATATAAGCATTTCGGCATCTTAACGAACATGCTACAACTTTTTGTTTTTGAGTAATCAACACTATACAGTATGAAAAAAATCGTGCTTGAAAATGATTTTTCTTCACGTTTCAGAAAATTTTAACCACGATAACAAAACAAAAAACAAAAATAAAATCGAGAGAATTCAATGCTTGAGCAAGCGAAGTTTACCGAGAGTATGAGTAATTGATAAATATATTTGTATTTATACAGAAAAATGTCAAAATATTGCATTTAGGTTTTGTTCCTTGGATTTTCTCTTTCTTTTCATTTTTGTTCTTTTGTTTTGATATGTTTGTACAAAGTGTGATATAAAAATTATGTAAAGGAAAAAGTATTGTGTTAAATGAATATGGGTTCGACTAGGCCCGAAATATGTATTAATTATAATATATTTTTTTATTCAAGATTGAGAAGAATTGTCTTTCCTTTTTGGATAATGTAAGATTGAAAAGGAGAATAATAAAATCGTATATATATACATATAATTAGGGACTATAGTCTCAATAATTGTAAGTGAATTCGCAATCAATCGAGAAGTCGTGACCATCAGAAGTAACAAATAAAAAAAATATTTCTAATTACAAGAAGGCAAGCGCCTTCAAAACTATAGGTACTCTCTAACAAATAAATTATATATACTAATAAGTATAAGTTTATTTGTAGAAGACACCTCAATGATTGGCCTCATAATAATCAGAAGCTCTGCTACTGTCGGAAAGGAAGAATTGTTTTCAATTTTAAAGAAATTAGAAATATATAATTAATCAATACAGATTAATAAAATTGATAATTAAGCTGAAATAATCTTAAATACATTTTGAACACTCTGAACAACCCCTAGTAGCACAATATTTCAAACTATATAGTTACTAGTACGTGGGGCCACCGAGCGATGCACGGTAACCAAATTAAAAAAAATACAAATATATATAGTACACGCCCCCTGGACCCCCCCCCCGAAACCACGCATCTCGCCCCATCCCACCTCCCGCCACCCACAACTGCACTCTACCTCCTGCACCTCCCACATCCACCCACCCCGAAGCCAGTTTTTGCATTTCTAGCTTTCTAGTGATCCACATATTATTTGTATAATATTTGTTTACTCGTATAACAATTTGCCCACATTCATTCATATTGATAAAGATTATAAAAAAAATAAATAGGTAGATAATAATAAAAAAAAAAAATAATCGTATAGGATCTGAAATAAAAACAAAATTAAATAAGATTTGTTTCCAAGTTATATAAAAAAAGTCACTTCAACGACTTTATTTGTAAACACACCTGTTTTATTATGAATCCACCTGTAATGTTATGATTTAGACACCTGTTAATTAGAAAAAAATCCTAATTTTAATATAATACCATATAATAATATTTGTTATAACCTATTAGTGGGTTTTAAAATTAAAAAAACAATTAATAAATAAAAGATAATTGAAAAAGTGCGAAGTATCATTGATCTGTTTATCGCATCAAAACGTATAAAAGAAATAAAAATGAAATACTAATTATGGAACAAATGTCCACAAAGGAAATCATTTTGAATTTTAATAAAATATAAATTTTAAAATAAATAAAAAGTAAATATTGTGCCTACCTTGAGCACGGGAATGAAGGTCTGAAGTTCTTTATATGAAGGTCTCAACAAATCTCCATAACAGCACTCAACAAATATCGATACGATCGAAAGCACAAAACGCGACAATGAGAAAAGATTATTCCTCACTGACCGACTTGACTGTCCTCCTGGCTGCTGGTCTTGAAAAGACATTCGAACTGAATAAAAATAACCTTTGCTTGATAGCAGTGAAGAAAACAATTCCAAAAAACTAAAATTTATTGGAGTTCCCTTTTAAATAACACTTTTTTTAATCTTTGACTGATTACAGTACAGAGGCATGATAAAATATATCCACTTGATTTCCACTTTCATTCTTATTTATATTTTAATTTAAGAATTTTTTAAGAAAAAATAAAATTATTTGTATAATTGAATTTTTTTTTAATTTACTTAATAATGAAAAAGGATGATAATATTAAAATAAAAAAATTATGGGCTCATTGACATAGCTTTAATAATAATTAATATCTCGTAAAATATAATTTTTTCAATGTTCATTCTATAAGGCTTTCTTTGTAGACGGAAACTCCATGGTTTCGCTCATTTTTTTTTTTTTTTTTTTTATCAAAATAGGTTGAACCATATCTGAGATATTTTGAAAAAACGAAGCAAAAAAAAACCCTTTTTTCATTAACGATTACAATAGTTGTTCTCACCCTGTATGGTAAAGTAAAAATTAAAATCTATGCAAATAGTCTAGGGTGGCAACCCGTCTTATTTTTATTTTAAAGAGAATAGTAACATGTTGAGAAAAATCGTTGCATGGAATAGTCGATTAAAGGGAATTGCATATTTACGAATAAATAATATTTTTAAATGGAAAGTAATTTTAATACGTTATCTTTTTATATGTAATTTTAAAGTAAATATCATAGAGCAAGCGTGCGCATGCCAAGTTCGTGCATTGGCCGAACACGTTGTACACTATTTAATAGAGCAATTTCAGGCCACAATTTTTAATGAAAAATTATATAATTTGATGAAAAAATATTTTAAAAATGTTAGGGGTTGATTCTAATTAATTTAGAGGGAGAAATTGTTCTTTTCTATAAGCCCAACCCCTAAATGTTCTCTTTACTTTACCATACAGGGTATGGTCAAGTATTGTAATCGTGCATGAAAAAAGTGGGTTTTTTTCTTCTTTTTTTCGAAATATCTAAAAAACGGCCGAAACTATTTTGATTTAAAAAAATTGAGCGAAACCATGGCATTCCGCTCTACAAAAAGCTCTAATAAGTGAACATCGAAAAAATTATTTTTTTCGAGATAATAATTGTTTTGTCAAAATGTCTGTTAGTTAGTCTGGTTGTCTGTTAGTTAGTCTGTCTGGTTGTCTGTTAGTTGGTTAGTCTGTGCGTTACCAAATTTTTGTGGACGAGCTAACTCAAAAACTAGTGTGAATATCGAAACCAAATTTCACACGTAGTTTTGGTCCATTGATTTTTCGTTTATTGGGCCACGAAGGTGGGGGCCTCCACTAACAAGAAATATTTACATAGTCGGGTGAATTAAGAGCTGATTAGATTTTGGTGAATATCGACCCAAAATTAAGGGGGGTGGAGTGGGGGGGGGGTAAAAATTAGAAATCTAGGCCGTTTGAGCCAACTCAACCATATTTTGTATACATAATCAGTGGACCCCTCTAAAAATGCAAAAACTAACCGTCCGAAATGAGGGGGGTAGGGGTGTAGGGTCAAAAAATGAAAATCTTGGCCATTTACCAAACTCAACCAAATTTTGTATACATAATCAGTGGGACACAAGAAAAACTAGTTCCCAAAGAGGTATCAGTTTATAAGTTTATATCTCATTATTTACTATTTATTTTTTTATTACCAGAGCTAACTAGATAGATCGTATGAACACTATGAGTGAATATATCTAATAAGACACTTTAATTACAAAGTATATGTAACTTTTTTGTCTAAATATTTATTAAATAGTTAACGAATCTTAAAAATTCCAAACTTCAAAAACAACTATACTCTGATTCGATACATTTATAGGTATACTCTATAAAAAAGCAAAGTGACAGAATATTTAGAAAGAGAATAATGGACAGAATATGGAAATGAAATGAAATAAGATGCCTAGAGAACGAATTTAATAATAAAAATGAAGGAGATGAGGGAAATGTATATGACAAAATGATGAAAAAGCGATGAAGGGTTGTCAACAGACACTAATACCAAATAATAATAAAAAAAATTTATTTATTTAGAGTAAAAAAAAAAAAAAAAAAAACAAGAACTTAAATTTCAAAATTTTGAAATTTTCTCATTATTTTATTAGTTCTTTAGAAAAATATGGTACAGCTCTCAAAATTTAGTTAGCTTTAATGTAAACAAGATTTGATGTTGTCTAATTTCTAGGTGTAAGAATGAAAATTTCCCTGACATCCTTTATGGATCAACACTAAGGATTTGTGATAGGCTCTCCATGTTAGGAGTCTCATCGTATCCAACCTTTCTTGGAATGAGCAAATTTTGACTGTGGCAAAATCTGTAGCTTCATATTTAAGTCCGGGCGATCTCCTCATCCACTCCAAGGCCCAAATCTACCCCTGTTTACAATACGATTCGCATCTGTGGAGAAGAACCTCTAAAGATTCTCGTGCCACTCTGGATGCAATTCGGAAACGAGCTATCAGACTACTAGTAATAATCTCTTATCGCTTCTCTCAACTCACTTGGCCACTATTTTCGAGCTTTCCCTATTTTACAGATACGATCGATTAATCAAAATCATGAATCAAAATCAAAAGCCTACTTTGTGTGTAGCAGTCGATGGGCAACACCAAATATTCATTCGTGATTTAATTGGAGAAGTCCCAAACCACTTAATTCACCAATACGTTTATCCCCATGACTTCAAGGAACTGGAACTTTCTTGTGGCCTCTCTCTTTCCCGATACATACAATCTTCGAACGTTCAAGACCCAGGTGCACAGACACCTACGTTTCCGCCATTTCATTTGATCACTTTTTCCTCTTCTCTCCAAGGGCCTTTTAGGGGTTACAACTACGTCTAGCACCTTCCAATTAGATAATAATTTTTAATTTCATATTTAGTTCACTTAACATTTTGAAAGAAACTTGAAACTACCAAAGTTATCAACGAGAAAATGTGCACTAAGAGTAAAACGGTTGGTCTACGCCTAAAGATTAGACAACCAAACCTATCGATCTATCGTATCTTTAATTTTTTTTTTAAGGGCGCATCGACTGCTTCCCTTATTTTTTAAATTTACTACTGTAAAGATAAAATTTAGACATTAGATTTTCTTCTTGATTACAATGGTGATGTAAAAGATTTTTTTGAGTTGAACCACGAAGATTTAAAAATCGTATTGAAATTTCAGTAGGAGGATTTATTTTAGGGAGGCTCGAATTTTATATTGGGTCAAAATTACAAAAATATTTTTTATAATAGTATGAGGTATCCTTCAAGTAGAATTTGTTTAAATGTACTTTAGTTTAAAATGACGATGTGAGAGACCTCCTGGCCGTTTTTAGACAATATTTGTAGCTGCCGGCGTTTAGAAATGGCTTAACTTAAAATAATTAAAAAATGAGAACAAATTTGATATCTCAAGTATAGTGGACTCCCAAATAGCGCGCACCCGAAAAACGCGAATTCGTATAATGGGACAAAGTACTCATATGGCGCGATAAACAGCCTCGTATAACGCCTAAGTTAAATTTAACATTTTCACATAGTTTCTGATTTTTGAAGCTGACGAAGCAGTGGTTTATAAAAGTAATAAAAAATAGTAATAAATAGACATTTAAAGGGGGAGTCGGGTTAGCCGAGCTGGCTAAGGCGCTGGCCCCGCTTCAATGTTCAAGCGGGAGGCCCGGGTCGAGCCTGGCTAGCATATAAAATTTCGACGGGCTAAAACTCGGCTACCTTACTAACACTTTACTGATGTGCTGTCTAAATGGGCTTTGTTCCCGGTGACAATAAATTAAAAAAAAAAAGATACAAGAGAAAAATAATTTTATTCAACTTTTAATAAAAATAAAAATACATGTATGCACCTAAGTATATTTAACATTTATTAAAGTATCAATGAATAAGTTCCTACGAAGCCGTCTTGTTAAATTGTTCTGATAATGTATGTCCCGTATAACGCAATTTCCTATTACGCGGAACGTATCCCCCGCTTTGTACGAGAGTCTACTGTATTTTGGGAGTTGAAAGTCGGATCCAACTCGCACTTGTCCGGCTTAGTAACCCAACTTTACGCCTACAATGAAGCAAATAAATCAATACTTATTTATTTAATAAATCATTTCCTCTCAAATTAATAAATATATGTTAAAAAATACAATTAATTTTCTTTTGTTTTCGGTATATACCTACATTGAATTACAGTCGAAGGTAAAAATAAAAAAAGAAGCGATAGTAGCCAAGAGAAAAGAAGGCTTTGCGTGATTGAGAATTTGCAATCCTCTGTTCAATCCAACAATTCATCTTATTTTGTAGAGAAAGATAATATATTTTTAAGTTAAAGTCGAACGAAAATCGATCACATGAAAAAGAAAATCTCACCTGATTCTCATTTAATAAAAAGAAATTCTTACTAGAAAATTATTTGATGTAATTTTTTAGAAAATTCTCGACTCAATATTTTCATTATAATTATTTAAAATTTAAAAGATTTTTTCTAAGAGTAGCAGAGTTATGTTATTTTTAAAAAATAGCTAAGTTATACTGTGACTTCAGCTTAATATTTAATTTTTCTGAGATTATCAGAATTAGTAACTTGTCATTGTCTTTATAGTCTAAAAATATTAAAAACCTTATTTATTTAAAATATTAGAAATAAAATAGTATTTTTTCAAGGAATACATAAAGATTGTATCTTTTGCTTAGAATACATATTTTATGTTATATTACGATTAAAAAGCAAGTGAGTTTTTTGAATATTTTAAAAAAGAGGGTGTTTTTCAAAATTCTAAAGTCTTTAGAAGTTATGTTTTTGCCCAAATATTAACTTTATCTTAGAAGGAATTTTAAGTGAATCAAAGATCTTATTAGATAAATTTTATTTCATTTCAGAAGTGATCCCCTCTCAAAAATCGAATTCAAATCCCAAACTTGCATTTCGGGCAGTTGGCTTAATCTTAAAAACGAAACTTTCAAACATATTATATTACAAATGTAAAGATTTGAGCATCTTATTTTTGAAAAGAGTTGGAATGTTTTTCAAAAATGAGCTCGGGTTCAGATTAACAAATCAATTTTAAACGAGAAAGAATTTAATTTTTAGGACAGATTCTAAGATTTTAATAGAAATATTATTAAATTGCGATATCAGAGGGGATTCATCCCCCCAGGAGTCGAACCTGAGAACTAACATGCTTTTCGGGCAGTCAGCTCACACCCTCGAGACAAAAACTCTCTCTGAATCGCAATATTTGATACATATAAGCATAGAAATTCTTCACTCCATTAATATATAACGGAAATTAAAAAATTTAGCTTAAAATGAAAAAAGTTTTTCATACAAGTCCTCCTATTTTAATATAATTAATATTATATTACCTCAACTAAAAAATGTTACTCATTTTATATATAATAAACTCAAATATGAAATTCAGCTGGAGACTGAAATTGGTCTTATTGTATTGTAAATTATGATTAAAAGTAAGTGTGATTTTGGATTTTTTTTAAATATTTTTTTTCAAAATTTTCTTTCGACACTATGAGTCTGTTTTCGCCAAAATATCAACTTTACGATTCAATCAAAAATATTATTAGATATATTTATATGTTAGAGGAAGCGATCCATTCTGAGATGAAATAAATTTTTTATTCAGAATCGAATTGTCTGACAAAGTGACTGTTAATTAAAAAATTTTTTTTTTGAAAAAGTTAAAAAAAGGGAGATGTTTAATAGATTTTTTTTCCACTGCAATTAGATTAAAAAATTCTCTCATGATATCAAAAAAATTCATAAAAAATAAATAGTCTTGAGTTTTGATGAAAATCAAATTAAGAGAACAAATCTTGAATTAATATTAACAAAATTTAATTTAAAGACTAGAAAATTGTTATTTCAATAAAAATAACATTATTTTATTTCATTATTATATTTAATAATGCAAAATGTAGAATTTATCAAAAAATTTTAAATAAGTACCTATTTAATAAATAGACCACATCTCTTGACTTAAGATAATATTATTTCGTAGTCTTTATTCGATTATAATAATTCTTATCTCTATTATAGGGACCAGGTAAAAAATTAAAAATAATATAAAACTCCATTTTATTTAAAATAATAATAATCATGGTAATTTAAAGTAATTTTTTTTCTATTTTTCAAACTTATTTAATTAAACACTTTTGGAAGAGTGTGTGAAAGTGTTTTTAAATCTATTTCAAAATTATTCAAAAGGGCTGGTTAATGAAAATAAAAGAATCATGTTGGACAATTTTATAAATTTGAACAGAATTGAGGAAAAAGCGAATAGAAGTTTTTTAAGATCGGTAGGCTTACTGAAAATTTTATTGATTATACCAAAATGCTGAATTTTAGCTTATTAGTAAATAGCTATTCGATAGCTCACCGTACAACAATTCGAATTTCTAGAATTTTTTAATAAAAAATTCTGATGCTTTAGCGTTTTTTGTTTTAGAAATACAAACATTTTGGCATAAAAAATCTATTCATTTCCAAATAACTAGGTCAACCTCCGGAGCGTAATAGGTGTATACAATTTTAAATATTACCAAAATGAAAATTATTTCATTTAAATTTAATATATTTTAAGCTGACAAAATGGCACCTTTTTAACGAAATTTGTTTACCTGTTTTTTTTTTGAGTGGAGGAATTCCCGTCCTATTTTCACCTCACAAAATGCCGATTATTTTAGCTATATTAAATTGAATCTAATAATTTTGATTTTCCTTTACCATACAGGGTATGATCAAGTATTTTTTAATAAATTTTAAGTAGGTACAATTAAAAAAATAAATGTTTCATTAAATGATTATCTTATTTTCATTAACATGTGAAAAATTTAAAAACACTTTATTTTGATGAGACAGTACAAAGTTCAAAAAAAAGAGATAATTAAAAAATATAGTTATAATTATCCCTCTTTTTTGAATCTTGGACTGCCTCATCAAAATCCAATATTCCGTCTCCAAAAAATACTTCGTATTTAAAAATACATTTTAAAAACACAATCAAAAGATGCGAGTTTAAATAAATAAGTATTAACAAATTATAAAATAGCTTTTAATTATTATAATTTTAATTTTTACACCTGGCGAAAATAACCAATAATTGATAAATAATATAATAAACAGATTATAGACTGTAAAATTAGTGGTAGGTAAATATTGAAATAATGATTTTGATTTTTTTAAATTTCTATATTTCGTTTTTTGTTTTTGTAAAATTTAAAAAGTGACCAATAACTTTAATAGTTTTTCATTTAATTAAAAATTAATTTAATAATTGGTTTGCTCATAATTTGAAAAAATCGATTTTTTATACAAAAATTAAAAAACAGAAAAGTGTTCTTACCTTTTGATAAGATTGACGGTGAATAGCCGGGGATGCCCTGAAATGAAGAAAGGTGAGTTTTTCTGAAAAGGATATGGATTGGTGATCATCGCCAGACACCAGTTGCGAGGCCGAGTCTCCTGGTCCAGGTACCGGAGAACTACCGGAGCAAATCCGGCGTAAGGTTGTAATTGTTCGCCTTCATCGAGCTCGGATAAACCCATATCCGACTCGGAATCAGGCGGCGGCGGTGGACTCGCCATGGTAACCCTGGAGATATTTTAGTTGGGGTCACCTGCACATGGTTCCTCTGTCTAAAATCGCGAATTCAATTAAAAAAAAAAAAAAAAAAAAAGAAAAAAAAACGCCCCCTCACTACACAAAAACACTTAAAAAATAAATAGGTGAATGATTTTTTTTTTTTGGACACGACACTAGAAAGGTAAGTCTGGTTAATGAAGAATTGGCTGGGTTGCCGAAGAAGGGCGCTCGGCGGCGGCACGCGCGACACTGTGGAGTCCAGTTAACGTTAACGTTAACGGGGAGCGGCGAGCGCCCGAGACCGAATGCGTGTGCGTGACCCGGAGCTAACAATGCGCAGCCGCCTGCCTAGCACGCTGCCAAGATTCTGGGGTCCTCTACTAGAGAGATTTCAACAGGCTGGCGATTTTAACGAAGCTCCCTCCGAAAGATCCAATTGTCTCCCTACATTAAACATCAACCAGGCTGCCAACGATTATATTGTTTTTTTTTGTTTTTTTTCTAAAATTCTTTTTTAAGGTAGTTGTTTCGCGACAATACTAGCAAAAAGTTAATGCTAGGGTATATAGAACAGACAATAAGGATTCAAAGTTCATAAGCCCAAAAATTTTTGCTGTTTATGTACCAATTCTAGCCAATCCCGTGCTCGTTTGACAAATCTGGCACCATTGTAAGAGATTGAATATTTTTAAATTAAAATGACAGATAAAATACATTTTAAATTTCTATAAAAATCGTTTTGTTATTTTTTAACAAATGTAATCAACGCCTACGTTACACCTTATGAAAATTATAATTTTGAAAAAATCTAGCGCATGCATGTTTCGCTGTTAAATAAATGCGCTGTTGCTAAATTGTTTTTAGTCTAAATTTTTTTTTATACATTTTTCATTATTTATTCCTTATTATCTCAGAAACTGTGTTGTAACTATGAATCAAAATTGTCTCAAAATATGTATTGGTTATTGTTTAATGTTGGCTTAGTTTTTTATAAAAATGGTAAGAAGGGTTTCTTAATTATAATTAAATATGTATGTAAATTTTCCGATATGCCGTATAGTGCAATGTTAAAGAGCCTGAAAAACTCGATTTTTGAAATTTAATATCTCCGGAACTATATTGTTCATAAATTTTGTTTTGCCACCAATCGATGCACAAGTATTTAAATAATAATCTGTATAAATTTCAAAAAAATCCTAAGAAAACGCATTTAGCGGAACAACTACCTTAAGAAGCTTTGATAAGAATAACTTTAAGGAGTTAGGTGTTGGTT
The DNA here is from genome assembly GCA_024734495.1 of Forficula auricularia. Taxonomy (NCBI): domain Eukaryota; kingdom Metazoa; phylum Arthropoda; class Insecta; order Dermaptera; family Forficulidae; genus Forficula; species Forficula auricularia. Next base: position 2,769,014 of record JALMQS010000078.1, read on the forward strand.
CTAGGTGAAACATTTTAATATAATAATAAAACTTGAGCAAGATGCGATGTAGGTTTCACAAAAAAGAAATAAAACAAAATTGAGTTTTGAATTCGATATATTTCGGGGGTGAGCCCATCATCAGGAGTCAAAGTAAACTCATTATGTTCTAAGAATTAATATTTTCGACAAATGAAAAAATTGAGTTTTGAACCAGCTGAAGGAAGCTCTACCTACTACATATTATAATAATAAAGAATGGGAACGTACGTGACAGGGTACACCTGGAAAAGTGACTGAGAGGGTACAATTACCTTAATATATTCAATGTGCGAACAATAGAAGGAATGTTTAGTTAATTTATCATAATATATAATCAATAATTGTATTTTTATGCACTTCTTCTCTGAACATGTAAGAGCTCTTAATCGTCTCAATAGATCAGATAACATTAATTTAGATTCGACCTCAGCCTTCGCAATTCATTTACATGAATTCAATCATTCAACCGCTAATAATAACCCTATCCCCATTCATTTCGAAAGAAAAGACCTTATATTGGATCTCTTAGAATCCACAGAAATTAAAAATAGCACTATCAAATAATTCAAATATTTTAAATAACCAATTAGAAGTGCATAAAAATACAATTATTGATTATATATTATAATAAATTAACTAAACATTCCTTCTATTGTTCGCACATTGAATATCTTAAGGTAATTGTACCCTCTCAGTCACTTTTCCAGTTGTACCCTGTCACGTACGTTCCCATTCTTTATTATTATAATAGTAGGTAGAGCTTCCTTCAGCTGGTTCAAAACTCAATTTTTTCATTTGTCGAAAATATTAATTCTTAGAACAACTTCCCTTCTTACCCCTACTTTCCCCTCACCACATACATATCAAAAAATATTAAAAAAATTGTTATTTTTAAAATTATTTTTCCATTGTATAATCAGTTTACTTTGACTCCTGATGGGCTCACCCCCGAAATATATCGAATTCAAAACTCAATTTTGTTTTATTTCTTTTTTGTGAAACCTACCTCGAATCTTACTAAAGTTTTATTATTATTTTGATAAGAATCACATTATCCACTGTTAAATGTATCTCAACCAAAACATTCTGTGGAAAAAACAGGCCAAGGTCGAAAAAGTAGTGAAATCTACTGTGCAGCCAAGTTATATTCGCCAAGAATAATTAAGTTGAGAAAATAGTAGATCTCTCAACTTAATTATTCTTGGCGAATTTAACTTGGCTACACAGTAGATTTCACTACTCTTTAGAACTTGGTCTGTTTTTTCATAGAATGTTTTGGTTGAGATTTCTCTTCTTTTTGTAAGCTATGAGTAGAGACCGGATTCCTATGCAATTGCATATTTTGTTTGCAGCCACTTACAACCCAGGGGATCAATTATCTATCCGAATCATGCATCTAGGAGAGGGGTCGGGAACCTTTCGGAAACGAAGAGCCATTTCAACTTTTTTGATTGGTTGAATTATAGTCTTTATACAGTTTTAATTAGGTTGAATTACGGTTTCTAAACGGTAGTTATGTCTCGTTTTTTCCATTTTCAACTGTTGTATTATCGTTAAATTATAGTCGGAAAGATTATAATGCAACCGTTCCAAAAAAGGTTGTCGCCAACATTTTTGGCACCGATTTGCAACTGTTTATTTATAATTAAATATTTCTTTGATTTGATTAATATAATGAATAATTACACAATTCTTTAATAAAAAACAATAATCAACATTATATATATATATATATATATATATATATATATATATATATATATATATATATATATATATTAACGTTAGATGAACGCGAAAGTTAAAACTTTTTTATTAACGTTAACATTAAACATTCCAAATAAAATTTATTATTGAATATTCGAACAAAATTCATCAAATATTATTATAGCAAATATATATATATATATATATGTTAACATTAAATGAAAGCGAAAGTTAAAACATTTATCCGGTCACTGTCTTATTTTGGAGCAATTGGGACCAGACTCGTTTTGATAGTGAACCAAGAGTTGAAAAAAAGATACAGGACCCAGCCGGGTATGATCCGACATCTTCCGCGTTAAGCCCGCAGATGCATTTTCCATTTAGGCGATGGATCCCCTGACTAGATCCTATAATCAAATTTTATATATAATATATTCAACTCTTTAGCTCAAGCGCGCTTTTCTTCTATTTTCCTAATAGAATGGTTCTTATAAATTTACTACAATTCCCATCTGTCTGATTCTTTGGGGAAACGAAACAAATGAATTTTGTTCAGATATTCAATAATAAATTTTACTTAGAATGTTTATATGTTAACATTAAATGAAAGCGAAAGTTAAAACTTTTATCCGGCCACTGCCCTATTTTGGTGCACTTGGGACCAGACTCGTTTTGATAGTGAACCAAGAGATGAAAAAAAGATATGTTAACATATAAACATTCTAAATAAAATTTATTATTGAATATCTGAACAAAATTCATTTGTTTAGATTCCCCAAAGTATCAGACAGATGGGAATTGTAGTAAATTTATAAGAACCATTCTATTAGGAAAATAGAAGAAAAGCGCGCTTGAGCTAAAGAGTTGAATATATATAAAATTTGATTATAGGATCTAGTCAGGGGATCCATCGCCTAAATGGAGAAGGCATCTGAGGGCTTAACGCGGAAGATGTCGGATCATACCCGGCTGGGTCCTGTATCTTTTTTTCAATAGAGGGGGTGGGGTCCGGGGTAGATTGCGGGCGGGTGGTGGTGTGGGGGCGAGGGTTGGGGTGCTGGTGGGGTTTCGGGGGGGGGGGGGGGGGTGTTCGTGGGTTAGGGTGCGAATGGAGTGTTGCGGTGGTGTGGGGCGGAGGTTGAGCATGGTGCGGGGTGCTGGGTGGGAGTGGGGGGTGAGGGGGGTTCATGGGTTGGGGTCCAGGGGGCGTGCCCCCTGGCTAGCAAGAGGGCCGCCGAAATACCATAAATTCATGTTTAAAGCTTTTTCATACAGCGACGTAATATTCAGCGCCCTACGATGCAACCCGCAGCTCAGAGCGTTCTAATAGTATGCATACCCAACCACAAGTAGGAGCTGTTGATTGTTTCCACTTGTGGGTCTACATCAATGTTACGCTTTAATTGCGACCCATCTGATTATTGTATATTATTTAGTGACCCACTACTGAATGGTGGGTGTATACTGTACATCAAATAAGAATTAAAATATCCCATCTAAAATACTTCTGTAAAAAAGATCAATTTCGAGTAATAAAAACCGTCTGCAAAAAAAAATAGTGAGATTTAATTAATATGAGTCGAGAATATAGTAGCTTCATTTAAAATACAAGTTTTTCATTTTACATGTCCATTATGGTGCTCCTTATTTTAGATATTTTTGAATATTTACGCTGACAGGGGCTCATATGGTTAGAAATAAATTTAAAAAATTACCCCCCAAGTTTCAAGTCTCTATTTCAATTTTAGCCTATAGTACTACACAGCGATTAAGTTTTCCATCTAAATAACATGAGGGTTTTTGGGATTGAACGATCAATTTTTTATTCCGGCCAAAGTAATGGTTCAAAAAATTTGAAACTGTAGACTTTATCCCTATAATAGTAGCCATCCCTCAGAATTTTTACAGATTTTTAGCTATTATAAGGTAATTTTGGAGTTTATAACTTACTAATTCTAAGAAATAGCAGTATTTTATCTAGATATAACTCCAAAATTGTAATAGCTGAAAATTTGTAAAAATTCTGAAGGATTGCTACTATTATAGGGATAAAGTCTACAGACTTTCAAATTTTTTGAACCATTACTTTGGCCGGAATAAAAAATTGATCGTTCAATGCCAAAAACCCCATGTTATTTAGATGGGAAAATTAATCGCTGTGTAGCACTAGGTTAAAATTGAGATAGAGACATGAAATTTGGAGGATATTTTTTCTTAATTTATTTCTAACCATATGGGGTCCTGTCAGCGTAAATATTCGAAAATATCCAAAATAAGGAGCACCCTAAGGTCCATCTATATTTATTGATATCACATTTTATTTTCCTGAAACTTGCCATTTACGCATTATGTAATATATTTTTGTTGTTTTTTAGGGACTCCACCTCTCTCCTTTTAGTACTCCGAACTTCCCACTTATGATCTCATGATATGATACATCACATACATTACAATGCGTATATACCAAGTTTAACGAAAATAATTTCAACTAAAAATGTATAGGTATATTGATAGGCATATAAAATGAAAAACATGAAGCTACTACGTATATTCTCGACTCATTTATTAAATTGGTGATGTTTAACTTGACGGCACTATAGATCTCACTACTTTTTCTGGCAAAAGGTTTTTATTATATTATTCGAGATTGGCTTTTTTTACAGAAGTCTGAAATTGACTTATTTTTGTAAGTTAGATGCGAATTTAACCTCCATGCTTCACACTTTTATATGGGGCTTATGAAGGAAAAGATCTGTTTTTCGATTTCTTACTTTATTAGTGTTTCGAGCTATTTCATTATGCCAAATTTTAGTATTCTAGGGTTGATGATTTTTTAATATAATATGTTAATTTAGCTAATAAACGCAGTGCCGGATGTAGAATTCTTCGGGCCCCGGCCGGTATATATATTTTCGCCCCCCCCCCCCCCTCCCCTACCTAAAGAAAATTTTTTAAACACTTTTTTAATATTTTTTTTTTTTTTTTACATTTACTGACTAATGCAGTTTATACTAAAATAAGTGATAAGTTTAAGAAAACGTATTTTAATCAAAACGAGGTGAAATATGTATTTTTCTTTACTCATATTTTTTTTATCTCCGGGTACCCAGGCCCCGGGCAAGCGCCCGGTGTGCCCGCACTATAATCTGGCACTGAATAAATGTCAACCCTTCTTTTTAGATGCTGAATAAGGGAAAGTTTCAGTTTTTCAAAGTCCGAAACTCTTACCAACATACCGAAAATTATGGAAATTTATTGCACAAAATTCACCCCCTTCATTTTACGTCTTAAAGAATCGACTTAAAATAAAAAATAACCCTCAATTCTTATCTAGGTAATACTTGAGGAATAATCATTCTACATTGAATTTTTAATAATGTTTTGTGAAAGATTCAGTTGGTTAATGTCCATTCTTTATTTAAATAAAATTAACAAATTAATAGGTGTTTTGGACAAATTTTATATTTTATTAATTTTTGCACAACGTTTCGTCCGTTTCCGGACTTTATCAAGTGCTGAAAAACAAAAGTACAAGAAAAATAGATTGGGAAAATTAAATTAATGAATATTTCAAAATACAAATATACATGATATGCCACATGTCACTCACCTCAATCAATTAACAAATTAAGGTGAGTGACATGTGGCATATCATGTATATTTGTATTTTGAAATATGCATTAATTTAATTTTCCCAATCTATTTTTCTTGTACTTTTGTTTTTCAGCACTTGATAAAGTCCGGAAACGGACGAAACGTTGTGCAAAAATTAATAAAATATAAAATTTGTCCAAAACACCTATTAATTTGTTAATTTTATTTAAATAAAGAATGGACATTAACCAACTTGAATCTTTCACAAAACATTAACGTCGAGAACTAGGCATATTTAATAATATTTTAATCTATAAATTTGTAAGTTGGAAAATTTTCTAAATGAACGTTTAGCACAAAGCATGTATGAATCTTTTATCTATGAGAAAGGCTTTGAATGTCCTATGAATATGATCTTTGAATAGCTCTAAGGACTAAGAATCATGTTCTCCGAGCCGCTAGAGCGCTTTTCGATATTCGGTAGCCTTCCACTCTATATTACTTTATGGTTCTTATATCTAAGAGAGTTGCTCATCTCTTCTTACTCGGCAAGCTTCGCTTGCCTGGCGCGCGAACCTAATAGTGAATATTCAAAAATTTTCAAATTCATTTTTTTTATCATCGTGTTGAAAAATGTTTGCTATGTGGAGAAAAATCATTTCCAATCATGATTTTTTACTTTATCCAATGCGAAGCATGGGTAAAGTATTGTAATCGGTCTTGCGCCAAGCGGGACTTCAAAGAGTCCTCAGGTAAAGACTACGGAACCCATGGACTCAATTAAGGTCACAAATTGTAGTATTCAATAAGATTGAATTTTAGCACGTGTCGATTTTGCCAAAAATTACCTGGGGTCTCGTCGAGAGGCCAAAAAGTGCCATTTTTTTTGGAAGTGCGTGCGGATGGATGGATGTTATCGTTTTTTTTTTCGTCCACGATTTTTTCCACACCGTTGCACCGATTGAAATGAAATTGAAAACCTACCATTATTTCAACAAAATGAAGCGATGATTAGTTTTTGGAACATATCGGCACACGAACATTAGTACTTTATTTCAGAACTTTTTTAGTTTTTCTAAATATCTTGAAAATGACAACCAATTTTGATGAAATTTTATATCCTAATTAACTATCTTGGGGACAACAAAAAGGTTAAATAAAGTTTTTAGTAAAAGTATATTCTAAAGTACTTTACTCTAGAATAAGATAGTACTTTTATTAAATTCCTTATTTTACCAAAAATTCTTTAAAATTTATTCATTTGATCGGTTTAATATAGCTCAATTAAACTTGCTTAAGTAAGAATGGATCTCGCTGTGAAATGATAGAAATTTGGGAGGAAATTTTATAAGTAACCATAGCAACTACGTTGTTTTTTTATCCGTTACGTTTGCTGAAGGCATAGAGGAATCGACTTAAAATCAAAAATAGTGATTGATTCTGATCTAATACCTGAGAAATAACCATTCTATATTGGATTTTTGACGTTTCGGTTTTTATTGGTAACCATTGTTGAAGGCATGGAGAAATCGAGTTTAAATCAAAAATAATGATCGATTCTCATTTAATAGTCGAGGAATAACAATTCTATATTGGATTTTTGTCGTTTCGGTTTTTATTAGTAACCATTGCTGAAGACATGGAGGAATCGGCTTAAAATAAAAAATAACGATCGATTCTTATCTATTACTAGAAGAATAACCTTATTGCATTCCATTTTTGATGTTTTGACTATTAATGGCATCCTCTACTGATAACGAAGAAGAATCGACTTAAAATCAAAAAGACTAAATTCTTTTATGGCAAACAACTCAAGCTTTTTGCCGTTGCAGTTTATTTTTATGTGTGACTGGATTCAGATACCCACGATACCTTAAGAACGAAAAGGTGTTCTTGTGCTAAAATGTTAATATTTTCAATGGAGAGAACTGATTATATTTTGGGTTTTCTAGCTGCAGAACTTCCGGTTAAAAAATGAAAATTTCGAAAGTTTAATCAGTTTCTATATTAATAAACTGCAACGGATCGTTGCTAAACTTTATCCAAATTCATTTGAAATATTAATATCTTTATTCTTTTATTATTAATCAGATATCACTTGCTATTTGCAGTTCATGTTGACTTTAATTCAAAAATAGTGATCGATTCTCATTTAACAGTCGAGTAATAACCATTCTACATTCGATTTTTGACATTTCGGTTATTATTGGTAACCATTGCTGGAGACATGGAGGGATCGGTTTAAAATCAAAAACACGATCGATTCTTATCTAATACTAAAGGAATAACCTTATTGCATTCCATTTTTGATGTTTTGACTATTAATGGCAACCTCTACTGAAAACGTGGAAGAATATTGACTTACAATCAAAAAGACTAAATTCTCTTTTGGTAAACAACTCAAGCTTGAGAAACCGTTACGTGCTAAAATTCAATCTAATTGAATACTACAATTTGTGACCTTTATTGAGTTCATGGGTTCCGTAGTCTTTACCTGAGGACACTTTGAAGTCGCGCTTGCCGCGAGACCGATTACAATACTTTCCCCATGCTTCGCATTGGATAAAGTAAAAAATAATTATAAAAACAATAATCTAGATCAAGAGCCCACGGCTGCCAGACCTTCGTTATTTTATAAAAGCTGAAAGTTGTTCTGTGGATGTCCCCTATACAGGTAAGAACGACCAGCGACTATAGAGTTTGGGTTGAGGTTACTTTGGCAGGTAACAGGTAATAAAGGTGTATAAAATAGTACTTTAAATTCGTTAAAGTATAAAGCTCAATTTTTTTATATTTTCTTCGGGATAACTTTAGAAATCTCGTCATCCATTGCCGGACACTTATGACAGTTGCTTTGCTACCCCCTGCCAGACACCCCTAAACTTTAATAAATTATAATTATACTTTCGTTATAATATAAAAGATAAATTTTATATATGTTACTTGGCGACCTATAAAAAAATGTTACCTCAATAGACGGACAGTTTTAATGGTTTTTACATAGATTTTTGACATTTCGGTTATTATTGATAACCATTGGTGAAGACATGGAGGAATCGACTTAAAATCAAAAATAACCATCGATTCTTATCTAATACTAGAGGAATAACCTTATTGCATTCGTTTTTGTTGTTTTGACTATTAATGACAACTTCTACTGAAAACGTGGAAGAATCGACTTAAAATCAAAAAGACTAAATTCTTTTATGGCAAACCACTCAAGCTTGACTTTCTTAAAGTTTAGGGGTGTCTGGCTGGTAGCAACTGTCATAAGTGTCCGGCAATGGATGACGAGATTTCTAAAGTTATCCCGAAGAAAATATAAAAAAATTGAGCTTTATACTTTAACGAATTTAAAGTACTATTTTATACACCTTTATTACCTGTTACCTGCCAAAGTAACCACAACCCAAACTCTATAGTCGCTGGTCGTTCTTACCTGTATAGGGGACATGCACAGAAAAACTTTCAGCTTTTTTAAAATAACGAAGGTCTGGCAGTCGTGGGCTCTTGGGCTAATCGAACCGGTGTGTTTTGCATTATTCACCAAAATTAACCACAGCGTACAGAGTCTTGAAAAAGTTGTACTTTTTCCTATAATTGCCTACTTAAATCTCCAAAAATACCCCCCAACCCCCCACATGTCACAATATGTGTATAATCATTATTTTTTCACTAATTTTCTAAAAAAACTAAACTTTCTTTTGTAACTCTATCTTGGATGGAGATCGATAATAATTGACCCGTATGAAATGTAAGGTCAGGTGGGGTAACTGGCCCAGCTTCTTTTGTTTTCCCAAGGATAGTACTCCATATTTTTGGCTATAACTAAGCTTCCTCACAATTTATAGATCTCATATATTAATTGAAAGATGAAATTTTCTTCAATTAATCATGATACTTTCAACTTTTGATTATTCAAAATTTTGGAATTATCTTAAGTTGAATGTAAAGTTTTGCGGTTGGCCCAGTTAAACGCGTTGTGGTGTAATTGGACCAGCCCAGCCTATTTGCTGTTTTTTTAATTTTTAACATCTTTTGAGCAGTTGGACATGTTCCCCTATCCCTCAATGCCCTGGCCGTAGGTAGAATTAGTCTCATTTGTATATGGATTAAAAATAATCAAAGATATAAGCGATTCGGGGTAATTGGGCCCTGACTAGGCTGGCCCAGTTGCACCAAGACCTCTAATTTTTTTTTATTCTATTGAATTTTTTAAGGTAGATAAGTTTAAACGCCAAGTATAATTTTTAAAATCGATTTTTATTACAGAAAATACAAAAAAAGTATCATAAATCAAACAACTAAACAAAATAATTTCATTTTACCCATTGAAATAAAGTTAAATAAGTTCCTTATGCTTAGGAAAGCCTTAATTAAGTACTTACTCAAGTCTCAATATTTTCAAGGAAGTGGGTAAGGCAACTAGGTAAGAAGTAAGCACATAACTAGGTAAATAAGTAAATAAGTAATTAACTTAACCAAGTACTTAAGTATAAAATAAACTTAAAGAAATTTCTCTAATTCAGGAACACTGAAAATTTCCCACCAATATGAAAAAGTGAATTGCGCTAAAAAAATGCAGTAAAATTAAAAAGCTCTGGGGTTACAGAACCCCTGGCCCAGTCGCCCCCGCCCCCAGTTACCCCACCTGACCTTATTATTTAATTCCCGATACTTACAATTTTTTGTTGCCTTTCATTTCACTTCCTTACGCTTAAAAGGAAACATATAACTTCTAGGGTAAAATATTAATAAAAAAATTATAATATTGGAAAAATAATAATAGTCATTTCTGAACCACTAGGATGTTTTATTCTCAAGGAATATGTGGGCTTGGATAGAGAAAATAAAATAAATCAGGTACTTAAAAAGCAAACATCATCTGAATTATAATACAATGATAATTTATTTATTTATTATTACACTTTGTGACAAATTTTTTATATTATACATTAATTTATTCTGTCTTTATAGAATCACGGCATAAGAGTCTGGGAATCATTTTCGAATTCTTTATTATACATTGCAATTTATATTTATATAATATAACAAAACTGATGAAGTCAAACCTCTTTAAATCAAAATTATCGTTAACAAAGAAGTTTACAAAAATTAAACAGTCTTAAAAATATTGACTATTCTATTTTAATTTTAATAATAATATATTATAATATTCTTTCATGAGAATTAAAGGTTAGTAGTGTTTTATTTTGAAATATAATTTCGTTTGCCTTTCTTTTTACAGGCTGATTTAACTATAAGCAATTATATGAAAATTAGTTGGACTCTTTAGATAAATGTTCAACTAGAAAAATATTAAAAATTGAATCCAAGATAAGTTAAATTTTATTAAAAATAAAGTAGAAAAAAATATTAATGAAGAAGTGCAAAAAATACTTTTAGTCATTTTCTGTCAAAAAACCAAATAAAAAAGTTGGCAAAAGGAAAAAAATATATACATTGAAATTGAGAGAAAACTGACATAGCATTTTGCTTAAGGTATTTAATCGCCAGATTTTCTAGCTAACAATTTATTATTTTTACTATCTATAATTTAGTATTTATCATCTATATTTACTTATTTATCGTCTATGTTTACATTACACAATTATTGATTGTTTGTTAAAAGTGTTATTAATCATTATCGTTATTAATTATTATTATAATATTGGGCGAAAATATAGCGCTCCAAACAGAGCCCACCCGACGGTTGGCTGGTTCGGTTTTCAATGTGTGTTTGAATAGGAAAAAAAATGAGAGCTCGAAACACACCCCGCCCGACGATTGGCTGTTCGGTTTTCAATGTGTGTTTGATTAGGAAAAATGGGAGCCCAAAACACACCCCGCCCGACGATTGGCTGGTTCGGTTTTCAATGTGTGTTTGATTAGAAAAAAAAATGGGAGCCCGAAACACACCCCGCCCTGACTAAACTTTCGGAGGTTCGCTTAATATATATTCAGTTCGGCTCGGTTGGGTTCGTATAGCTCCTTTTGACGCCAACCGAACCGTCTAAAAACCGGCCCGAAAAGGAGCTATGCGAACCCAACCGAGCCGAACTGAATATATATTAACCGAACCGGAGTCGATTTGCATTACTCATAAGATTCACGCGGTGAAGGGTTATTTTGTCATGAGATATTTTCTCTGAAGGATATTTTGTCGGGGATATTTTGTCGTGGGAAATTTTGACGGAGGATGTTTTGTCGGGACTATTTTGTTGGGGGCTGAAATGTCGAGGAATCAGTGGGAAAATAAGATCAAAAACATTCCTCTCCATGAACCATCTGAAACCTTTCCTAAAATTAACAGCATATTTAGAAAAAATAAATCACTCATCAATTCCAGAGATTATTCCCAAAGACAAAAGAGAAATCCTGATAAAAGCTAGCTTAAACCCAGACAATGTTAACAAAGATACAATAGGAAACTTCTTAATTTCAGACAATGAAGAAAAATTAATTATTATCACAGTTGGCCGTTGCATATCCTCCTCAGTCCTAAGGTATCATATATGATACCTTCATTTAATTTTTTTCTCGGTCATACGAACATCCAAGTTAGTTTGGACGGTAATATCATATAATATATTCATTTTATTTTCAAATCGCCGTAATTTGGTGGTTCGAATTTTTTTCGCAAGAGCACAGCAATGTTTTAACTTCATTGCTATCAGCACTAATCATCATGTCAAATCGTCTGAAAGGTAAATATTACATTTTCTTATGATATATGCATCTAAACGATCATGAAATATATTCTTACATTGCAATGTATCATTTAATATATTAATTATCAAAAATAATATAAAAATATAATATTTATGACATATTTTTTCATGGTATCTTATATGATACCTTCGGTCTTTACCGAGCTATTTTGGTTTAAAATCTATATCATAAAATTTTTCATTTTTAGCTTTGAATGACAGCCAAATTTTAGATCTTTTGAAAAATTTTGATCCAAATGATTCCGACATTGAAAAAGAAGATGATTCATTGCCTTTAGCTCAAATTCAACAAACTATATGGAACTATAATGGTTAGCCGCTTACTAAAATCTATTGAATTTAAAAAAGATAATCAAATGAAAAAAGCTGGACGTGGGTGTCATGATCTCGTAGTTAGAGATGACGAAAAAATGGCTATTCTAAAATGGTTTGATACAAAGCTATTTCTACTTCAGAAGAGAATGCAATTCGAATTTGGATTTTTAAAATGGCAACTAGGGGATTTCCCGTAACAATGGATATGCTAACGCTCAGTGTTCAACGTTTGCTTAGGGACCTGAATAGACCAAATCCCTTCAAGGATGATCGGCCGGGAAGAACTTGGATAAAGAGTTTTATGAGACGAAACCCAGACGTCTCTCAAAGGGTTGCACAAAATTTAACATCAACTAGGTCGCGAGTGACGATGACAAATATTTATAATTGGTTTCAAGAAGTAGAAAAATATTTTTTTTGATAACAATTTATCAGATATTCTTGCAGATCCTTCACGAATATTTAATACTGACGAAACTGCCTTTTTTTAAACCCTAAAGGAAACAGGATTCTTGCAAAAAAAGGAGACAAAACAGTCTATCAACAAGTCAACACAGACGAAAAAGAATGCGTAGCGGTTCTAGTAACTGGTAGCGCGATCGGGGCTCTTGCTCCGACGACAGTCATTTACAAATATAAAAGAATTCCTAATGAAATCGTCGAAAACTTCCCTTCAGAATGGGGATTAGGAAAAACAGATTCAGGGTGGATGAATTGCGAAGCCTTCTACGAGTTTGTGGCTGATGTATTTTATCCATGGCTCTTAAAAGAAAAAATAACTTTACCTGTTGTTCTATTTATGGATGGCCACCTTTCCCATATCAGTCTTCAAACAAGCCAATTTTGTGAAGGCCATGGCATTGTGCTTGTGGCACTCTACCCCAATGCAACACATTTATTGCAACCGATGGATGTTGCAGTGTTCAGACCGCTCAAAGAAGGTTGGAAGAAACGAGTACACAAGTGGCGAGTGGATAATATATTAAATCCAACTTTTAAAAAATGTAATTTTGCCAAAGTATTAAAAGAAGTGTTGGGGACAGACAATTAGTAAAATAATAACATTGCCCAATTGAATTCAAATATAGTGAATGAAATAGTTCACCAGCAAACACATAGATGCCGCCCGCGCTCTATGAAATTGTCCCTAAGGTTAAGAAATACAAAATATGTAATTACAGAATCAAATAAGGACAATAAGTGTAAATACAAAATGTAAATTAAATAAAATAAGTAAATTGTAAATAATTTGAATAAACATAAAGGTTAGCAATTTGGCAATAGGAATTTTCAACTCTAGAAATATTCCATGACTACAAATAGTCAAGGATTAATATAAATAAAAGGAAAATTCTTATGTCAAATTGTCGAAACTGATCTACCTAGAATTCTAGTGTTTATTAAAAGATCTAAACCCTTCGTCCAGTTGAATCTTGTTAATTAGACTTTCAGCCCGGAGAAATTCCGTTGAAACGCGCTGTTAGTTGAAAAGACAATCTTTGACAAATACTTATGGTAACGGTTAGCTGACTCATAATCAGTCCAGCACCGCCATAAATTGATGGGATTACCGTAAGACCCGCTCCACTCAATGGTTTCACAGCACTTAACGCACAGGCAACAATGCATCAATATATATCAAAAGTGGCTAATGGGGAACATCTTTTTGTATATGAACAACAAGTTTGCCCTGAAGAAGATGAGAACGACGATAGAGCAGCTACAACTGGCTCTAGAAGTGGAGCATCTGGTGATAATGGCCAGGACAGCTCATCAGGAAGTAATACAACCCCTGAAGTAGAAGGATCAAGGGCGGGTCCCGCTGAGACATCACGCAGTAAATCTTTAACTGCAAAAGCTGCCTCAACAGTAAAAAAAGGAGTGAGAGTTACATGTGATGCAATAAAAGACGTGTTTCTGGGTAATTCTAAACCACCTGCTAACCTGACTAAAGAATTTGAAAAACATAAGTTACCCACTGTTACTGTAGACCCGAAAGCAAAACGAGTCATGGACCAGGTCAAAGTACTAACTCAAGTGGTAACACACGCACTAGATAATGCGCCCCCTGGAGCTACTACAACAATAACTCAAAGTAAGCAAAATGAAGCAGGTACAACAGAAGTTATAGAAGACACTTGACAGAGACTGTACTTAAAAATGGTTTTAGAAAATGTGGGCTTTATCCATGGATCCATCAAGCTATAAGAATTGAAAATGAATCTGTTGAATCAAAAAAAATGGAGCAACGCAAGGACTATCTTCTAGGTGTGATGAAATATTTTAACGAAACCATAGAAGTAGAAAAGCTTGATGTTTTTCGAGCGCACGAAGAATCTAATTATAGCTTGAACGAGGAAGACAAATCTTTGTTCGCCTTCTGGAGAAAACTCAAAGAAGAATTAACTTCGCTAGATTCTAACATCGGTCAGGCAATCGATAAATCCAATTGTTCTGTTGTTGCTGGGCCATCAAATGTAGTACAAACTATTGGCGGGGCAACCACACCTGTTCCTGTTACATTAGATACAATCCCCAGTCCATTTAAAAAACACTTTTATTATCCAAGTGAGAAACAATCCATAACAGTTAAAAGGAAGACAAAGGAAAGGATGCCAGCAGTTGTGTCTGGGGAACTTTGCCAGCAGTACATTCTAAATAAGAAACAAAAGAAAGAAGAATTAGAAACGATTAAAAAAGAGCGAGCTATAGAAAGGCAGAGGAAAAAAGAAATGAATGAGAAAACTAGAAAGGTAAAAAAAGTAACTGGAGTAAAGGCAGTTAGGAGGAAACGGGTAATTTCTTCTGAATCTTCTGACTCCAGTATTGACATATCAGACACAGAAGAAAGTATTTGTCTTGAGGACAGTAATGTTGGCTTAGAAGGGTGTAAAATTAAATGGTTGCCTGTTAAAAAAGAGATAAACGAATACGTGGTGTTTATTTATGAGGGAAATTACTTCCCAGGAAAAATCGTTCAAGTTACTGAAGAAGCTACGATTTCATCTATGGAGAAATCAGGAGGTTTATGGAAATGGCCCAAGACTGCCGACATACTTGATTACACATTGATTGATGGAAGAGCGTAGTAGGGCAAATAAATGCCCCCCAAAAAATGAGCAATACCAGAAATATATATTCAGTTCCCGAACTTAACTTTCTTTGTCAATATTAAATAAAAAATTGTAAGAAATTATTAAAACTATTAATAAAACCAATCCTTAGTGCATTTTACTCCATTTATTTATCTTTAAACCCCTCTTTGGCTGGTGGTCAATTACTGAAAAAAAAATGGTCAAGTACCATACTAAAACTTTGGATTTTTAAGACGGTCAAATACTAGACCAAAAAATTCGTTTCTAAAAAAAAAAAATATTTAAACTAACATTAACTCAATATTTATGTTGTAGTGATAATCAAGAATGGTTCTAAAACATGTTATCACTTGTTTTGTTGTTATTCTAACTTATACAACAGAATACTAGTTGTTTATATGAAAAATTTCTCTTAAGGCGGTCAACTACCGGTACGTTTACCTTAAATATACATTATTCAGACATAAAATTACCAAACTCACCCCAGCAATTGGTTAATTGTATAAACGAAAACTTACATGTCCTAAACCTAAATCAGGGAGAACTCCCTGATTGTGTCAAGGAAGTTAATGATGAAAGCGCGCTCTTAACCCAAATTACAACAGAAAGGGAGACAGATTATGAGCAATATACCATCTATCCGTTGCACGAAAGAAGACAGAACGCGCCAGTTTCAGAACTCCATCAAATATTGAAAGTTAATGCAGCACCAATAAATTCTAGTGACAAAGATATTGATTTAAAGTGTTTCCCAAATCTGTACATTGAGGAAAAATACGGACAATATCACCCTCGTAAACAAAAATTAACTTCAAGGGAATTCATCAAGGTCAGGTTAATGTCCAAACATCCACAATTCCGCCTAAACCAACAATATTTATTTTATTTGTTGAATGATGCCATTCTACGTCAACTTAGTTCTGGGATTTTTTATAAAATGAATATATTTAATCATAGAGAAAAAATGACGGCCGAAAAGTATTCGCAAATGATAAGTAGAGATGAATTGGAAGGTGACTTAACAGCTATTTTTAACAGATTAAGAAACACTGAACAGTTTTGGCGAAAACCTAGGAACGATGTTAATTGTATGACACAACATTACGGTCCTGCAACGTGGTTCCTTACTCTAAGCCCCTCAGAATGGATGTGGGAAGACTTGGGGCAATATATCAAACAAGTAAATGGATTTACAATGGCAAATAAAAATGTCAGTGAACTAGTAGCTTTGGACCCTGTTTCGGCATCTCGTTTTATTGATAACAAGTTTCGAGCCATCGAAAACTTTAAAATTACCATTAGCTATTCCTGATTCTTTGGGAGAAACATTCGACTACAGAGTCCAGGTTCCTAGCCACGGGTTCTCTTTAAATAAGAGAGACTTTAATAAACCTATCAGTAAGAAGGCTGATAATTTAGGTAAGAGTTCAGAAGGTTCCCCTTCAATCTTTAAATCATCTGCTAAAGCAACACTTTGTAACGTCTCACCCACTAGTGATCAATGTTTATTGTGCCGACGGCCACATAGGATCCGAGGGTGTGACGAATTTATAAAGATGCCGGTAAATCAAAGAATTGATTTTATAAAGAAATTGAATTATTTGTTTTTCAAATCAACATCTGGCCCCCCAATGTCTTTAGCTTAAGTGTTCAGTTTGCGGTAAACCGCATAGCAAAGAGCTTCATCTTCCCAGAACTTCTCGCCGACGATCGTTGTCACCAAAACAACCGTCCAACGCTTCTGGAGATAAAGCTGCTAGAGATCCCTCAGTGGCATCTAAGGCTAGTAACCACCTTGTTGCAGAGCAGGATCAGAGGCTCTCACTTTTCTCATCCTCTAGTAGTTCAAGTACTTCACTTCTCGCCAGAGGCTCTATTATGGTCAAAGATAGGACCGGTCAATCAATTATATTGAAAGTATTCTTTGACATAGGAAGCGAAATTTCTATAATTTCCTCCAATCTTTTTTCTTTATTAGGTTTAAAATCTAAAGCAGCTTCTATGACCATTAAGGGTTTGGCAGAAGTCAATTTAGTTAATGTCCAGTCAGGGACAGAGTTGACCTTTAGTTCTATTTTAGATCCTCCTTTTATTTTGAAAGCTGAATTCATGATATTAGATTATCTTAAATTTAGTTTACCGTCTATTACTTTGGAAACAAATCAATTTGATTTTATTAAGGATTTACCTCTTTCTGATGCTGATTTTGGTGTTCCCCAGGAAGTTAATATTTTAATAGGCGTAGATTTATACCCTAAATCATAGTAATTTCTGGAGTTAGAAAAGATTATAACCAAACTTTAATGGCTCAGAATACTTATTTAGGTTGGGTGTTGTTCGGACTGTTTAGACTGCCCTAGATTCCTCTCTAAGAGAGCCCGACAGGCTCTTAAAAAATGTGAAGAAGATGATTCACTCACAGAGGGCTTGGAAGATACCATAATAATAAAGGAAGGAGTGAGGGTGATGTTAATAAGAAACATTGACGTAAGTTTGGGCCTAGTTAATGGTTCCATTGGAACTGTACAAAAAGTAAAATGGGAACCTGAGGATAATAAAAAAGTTAGAAGAGTTGTCATAAAGTTTAACAATGGTCTACTTCATGCATTGGCTCCAGTTAAATCTAAATTTGAAATTATCAATAGAGCTTATGTACACAGAGAACAATTTCCTATTCGTGTTGCATATGGAATAACAATAGATAAAAGTCAAGGGCTCAGTTTAAATACTGCACTAATTGATATAGGATCTTCTGTTTTTTCATGCGGGCAAGCCTACGTGGCACTTTCTAGAGTAACAAGTTTGAACGGAGTTCATCTTATTAATCTGGATATAAGAAATATTAAAGCCCAGGAATCAGCTATTAATGAATACAACAGACTAAGATCAATTTATCGGCCAGACTTATGTAGGATTGAATCCACAATATTACAAAAAAACGACGATACAAAGATCGTGAATGGTCAATGCAGAAAAGACCAGCAAATGTGCAAGAAACAAAGCCCGAAAAAAGACCAAAATTAATAAGCATAATAAAAGAATATCATATAAAAAAATAAAAATAAATAAGAACAAAACATCTATGGTTAATATTCTGTTCTTATTAAAATAAGTGTATTAATCTAAATTTGTATCTTTTATTTCATTAATATAACTTATCAGGCTCATTAGTTTCCCATTACAGGAGTTGGTTTTTGACCGTCAGAGCGTTCACATCGATTTCGAGACCGTGTCTTATTTCCTCGAAATTCTTTGAAATTCTGCATAGCTTCGTACATTAGAAGCACTCAACGAATTCAGGATAAGATTGCAAGTATTTTATTGTAAAAATCTTGTTTTTATTTTATAAATTCAGATTTTTATAAGCAATTTTACGTTTTTCTAGCCTATAACCTATTCGAGCTTGAACCTCCGACCGGAGGTTGGCAACAAAAGAAGAAACAAAACGTGAAGTTGGCAACAAAAGAAGAAGCAAAACGTGAAGTTGGCCATAAGAGAAGCGAAAAAACAAAATGGTTCTCCTTGACAGTGATTACTGCCTTCAATGCCAGGGGTCCATTAATCTCTCTAAAGATTTATTTAAATGTGCAAAGTGTGACATACCAGTGCACACTACATGCATGCAGCTTACAAGGAATGAAACCAAGCTATTGGAGGACACGAAAAAGAACAAGGTATATTTTTGTTTCCGCTGTGATGGAAAGTCAAGCCGAGTTCAGAAGGATGTCAGTGATTTAAAAATAAACTTAGAAAATCACTCTAAAATCTTGCATAACCTCGGAGGTGAATTGAAAATTCAAAATTCACTTGACAAATTCAATGTCGGAGAAAATTTGGAATCTTCACCATCAATGGATGCTCTCTGCTTCGAATTGAATGAACGAAGAAAAAGAGAAAAAAACATTATCATCCACAACTTACAAGAAGCTGAAACAAATGGCGGTGACTGTAGTGAAGTTATAAGCATTCTAAAAAAAGTCCATCCGGAGCTGAACATCCAAAAGATAGGAATTTCTCGTCTAGGAAAACAACAATCTCAAAGAAGCAGACAATTGAAGGTGGTCCTGAGCAATAGTGACGAAGCCCGTGAGATAATGTTCAAAAAAAGAAGCGTGAATCTAGGAAAAATCTTCATTTCCATTGATCAAACACCGGCACAGCGAAAATGATATCTCGATTTGAAGAAGGAACTCGATTCAAGAAGAGAAAAAGGGGAAAATGATATTGTTATTCGATATCTTCAGTGCTGTCCTAAGATAGTTAAAAAAACGGTATGAGCTTCATCTAGATCTCTGGAAAAGGCTTACACAATCTCCACTTATTATCAAAATGTTAGAGGATTAAAAACAAAACTTGACACTATTAGGCTATCAAGTGTTAGTGATATTTATGACGTGTACGCCTTAACAGAGACATGGCTTTCTGGTGACGTTTCAGATGGTGAGTTGGGCTTCAATAATTATACTATACATCGATGTGATAGAAGTCACAAAAATAGCAATAAATCTAAAGGCGGAGGAGTCTTACTGGCTGTGAGTTCAAAAATACCAAGTAATGCCATACCGAATATAGATGAATCTATAGAACATATATTTGTTAATCTTAATCTGGGCTTAAGGAAAATTCTTCTAGTATGTGCATATATCCCACCGCATGCTTCCTGGGACGTTTATGAAAGACATTTTCGTCAGATCGAGGAAATATGTATGATAAATAATATTTCTGATCTAATTATACTTGGAGACTACAATATTTCTCAAATTGACTGGGATGAAAATGGCTTAAGTAAAAAAATTAACTGCTGTCCTCAGATCTACAACCTAGTGAGTGAATTCAAAAATTATCTTAATCTCAGCCAGTTAAATACGATACGTAATGCAAATGGAAATATCATAGATCTAATTTTTAGTAATATTGGAGCTCACTCGCATTATCAGAATATGTCCCAGGACTGTCTAGTACCAATTGATCCCCACCATCCTGTCATTACTATAGACTTTACCCTGACCTCTAATCAGCCCTATGATAGACAGAATGTCCATTTTCGTAACTTCAAAACTACAAATTTTTCTATCTTCAACGATAGAATATCCTCTATTGACTGGAGTGACTTGTTTATGGATAACACTGTTGATGATTGTGTGAAATTATTATACGATGTTTTAGATAAGGTTGTGGAAGATTGTGTGCCTAAAATAACTGTCTCTAACTGCTCTTATCCAAAATGGTTTACACCTGAACTGAAATTATTAAATAGTAAAAAGAAACTTGTTCATAGAGAATACAAGACTCTAGGATTATCAATAATTTATGATGAGTTCTCTAGATTGAGAGCGGAATGTAAAAAACTAAACAGAAAATGTTATATAAATTATATAAAATCTCTTGAGGCCTCAATTTGTACTGATCCTAGAAATTTCTGGTCCTATACTAAGGGATTAAAATCCTTGCCTCAAATTCCTGAAAGTGTTAGATTTTTGAACAGATTTAGTTTGTCGGAGAGAACATCTGTAAATTTCTTTGCCGATTTTTTTTCTAGTGTTTATGTTAAACATAATCTTTCTTATGCTAACAATTCATCAATGAATACATTACATTTATCTTCGATAGAATTATCCTTAAGTAAGATTATTGAAAAAATGAAAAAATTAAAACCAACTTATAACCTAGGCCCGGATGGCATCCCTTCAATTCTACTAAAAAAAGTTGAAGCCTTAGCTATCCCTTTCCATCTGATATTTAATAAATCACTCACCTCAGGAGTTTTTCCTAAAAAATGGAAGCTAAGCTATATAAAACCTCTATTAAAATCAGGCAGTTCGGTTGAGGTAATAAATTATCGCCCTATATGTCATTTATCTGCCATTGCTAAACTTTTTGAATCCATTGTCTATGATATTATTTCTCCATTATGTAATGACTTCATCATTACAGAACAACATGGATTTCGGCCAAACAAATCAACCACCTCAAACCTTCTGCTATTTGAAGAACATGTTCTTTCGTCTTTTGCTAGAAAAAAACAAGTAGACGTGATTTATACTGATATTAGCAAAGCTTTTGACACTGTAGACATTGACTGGCTTGTGTCAAAATTAAAAGACTTCGGTTTTGATGGTATGTTGTTGAGGTGGCTGGATAGTTACTTACATGATAGACAACTTTAAGTTAAGATTAATAAATCTTTATCATATGCCTATGAGGCTAGGTCAGGGGTCCCATCTGGGTCCCCTACTGTTCTTAATTTTTATTAATGATGTCTCTTATACTTTTAATAATGTAAAATTTCTTCTCTTTGCTGATGACCTCAAACTTTTTCGTGAGGTTGGAAATTCTCAAGACGTTGTGATACTACAAAATAATTTTTTAGGATTAATCAATTGGTGTGATAAAAATGGCCTCAAGATAAATTTCAACAAACGCTTTTCCATGTCTTACTATAGAGGAAAAGAGAGAATAAATTATGACTATATGGGCGTTGATAATAATAAGATAAAGAACATATCTACTTTCATGGACCTAGGTGTAAGGTTTAACAGTTCGCTTGGTTTTGAAGAACATAAGCGGAGATAACAAATAGTGCGATGAAGCTACTTGGCTTTATTACCCGTAACACGAAAACACTTTAGAAACATATTTGCGCTGAAAAATCTATTCTGTTCCATTGTTAGAAGCCGGTTGGAATATGCTAGTCCGATTTGGTCACCCTATTATAAAACTTTTATTCAGAGACTTGAACGGGTGCAGAGAAAATTTCTGAGATATATTGCTTTTAAGCTTCACGTCCCAATCGCAGAAATATCGTATGACGAGCTGTATATAACACTACATATCTTGCCGCTTGAAATGAGGAGAGAACAGGCAGATTTTCTTTTTCTCTGTAATCTCATCAATGGCAAAGTGCAGGAATCTCGACTCTTGGAATTAGTCACCTTCAATGTTAGCAGCCATAGAACTAGGCATCCAGAAATACTGTCAATTCCCACCCATAGATTTTCATACCTAATTTACTCGGGTATGAGTCCCATATTAAGAACAGGAAATCAGAATATGGCTCTCGATATATTCAATTCATCCAGAAATGAGATTGAAAATCATTTTTTCCGAAAGCTTGGCGCATAAATGTTTGTCATTAGCAACACCTTCTATAATAAACCTTAATGGCAGTACAACCCATGATTGTTTCCAGACAAGTGTCAGTTATTCGATTAGTCCAAATCAACGCGCAAAATTCCAAAACTGTCTCCACTGACATAAGACAGCAAACACAGACATTGTAATTATACAGGAGCCATATTAAAATAAAAATAACAACCGCTCCACTCATTGCAGTGCCGGTGAGAGACTTGTCACATCCTCCACCGCGGAGCCGAAAGTGGGAATAAAAATTCTTAATGCAAACTTCGGAGTAATGCAATTCGAATGTAATGACTTAACTGAGAAACTTTTCTTAAGGCGTTTAAACGGTTTATAGCTAGAAGAGGTTTACCGAGTAAGATCTTTTCAGACAATGGTACAACTTTTGTAGCTGGTAGCAAAATTCTTAAGAACGAAATTGACGTCCTCCAGAGAAATAGTTCTAGTCCATCTGTGTTGAAATATTATGCAGAGAACAAGATTGAATGGTCCATTACCCCCTTACTCTTCTAATCAAGAAGGTACCTTTCTTGCAAATTAATTCTTAACTTAATTCTATTAATCTAACCGGTCTATGAAAATTACTAATATAGAAATAAATATAAGCATAAAAAGATACCATAATTTTAATTTCGAATGAGATATATAGAAAACTATTTGTTCGATAGAGGCATTGGACTTATCGTTTCTTTCTTGCAAATTAATTCTTAAGTTAATTCTATTAATCTAACCGGTCTATGAAAATTACTAATATAGAAATAAATATAAGCATAAAAAGATACCATAATTTTAATTTCGAATGAGATATATAGAAAACTATTTGTTCGATAGAGGCATTGGACTTAACGCCACTTTCAAAACAAACAACTTAAATAAATATAAGAAATAAAAGAAATTATTTGTTGATATAAGAATAATTAATTTTATCTTTTATATATTTATTTATAATAATTTGTTTATTTATTTAAAAAAAAAAAAATGAAAATCTCTTTGGATAACTATAAAGTTGATACGTGTACAGTGTGTACTTTTATCCTACCCCTAAAATTTTCAGATTTTGTACAATGAGTTCCGCAAATTTTGTAATTGTTACGTTTCTGGATGAAGATGAGGCTCCTGGCATAGTTGCTTCGAAGTAGATAATAGATAGCAAAAATTGTTACTACCCCAATGTACGCACTGAGGAGATGAAAAACAAACTTTTGAAAAGGATGGCTGACCCCGAGGTTACATGGCCACAATATCATATAAGAATTCTTAAAAGTTATGGTAATTTAATTTCATTATCTATAACATGCTAAGTTTTATAACTGAAATCAATTTAATTTTAAAATTATATGTAGGTACTAACACAAGTAAAACATGTGAAACTCCATCTTTTCTTTCAGAAACCTATGGAAGCACGATTACATTTGAAAAAAGCCGAAGAAACTTCAAATTTGGGCGCTGACGAAGAATTGCCGAAAAGAAAAAGAAAGATAAAAAATGTTCATTTATCTGAAGATTCCAATTCTTCTGATGAAAACACATATTTAACTCAACCTAGAAAAATTTTATTGAAAAAAAGAGGTGAGCCTTTAAAATATCCAACTCCTCCCAAACCTAAATCAGTTGCCAAGCAAAAGGGGGGTCTCTAGCCATTCCGGTTGCCCCCAAATAGTAAATACGACCTAGCAAGTAGTACCCACGAGAATACCTATACTCTCGCTAAAGAGAGAATAAATAATGCATTTAAAGAAAGTGATGAAAATAAAAAAAAACTCACATCCAGATTAGAGCTAGGGGATAGCAAAGCTAGCCAATTATTAAGGAAAATGTAGCAATTAGCAGGCAAGGACATTTCGGGAAAAGCTCTCAAAACTTTTTGGATGCCCAAATTGCCACCAAACATGCAAAACATTCTCATAATCAGTGACGAACACCTAGATAAAATAGCATTTGTTTTTTCGTTGTATGTATTTGTACTTATATTTGCTTTTATTTTGTATTCATGTCTAATTCTGTAATTATATCTGTATTTATATCTACATTCATATCTAGATTTGCATTCATATTTGTGATTATATTTGTATCTGTATCTGAATCTATATTTTATAGTTGTTTTTTTTCGTATTTGTATTGTGTTAATATTTAAAATTATTGTTAAACATTTTTTTCTCACTACTCTATTGTATAAATTGATTAAAATTGGGCTTTCTGCCCGTGTATATATTAATAAATAAATAAATAAATAAATTACATTATTTAATTTAAATGAACATTTGACATCCCTTCTGGGGAAACTTTATTTGCGATGAGTTCCTGATGAAAGTGAAACCAAGAAAATGGAAAAATTAGAAGACAAATTGAAACGATTGAATAAGGAAATAAATCAATTGAGGCGTGTATTCACCATCAGCTACAATAAAATGAAAAGGATTTTTGAGGGTGAAGAAACTCCTGTCGAAACCATAAAAACAGAATACAAGATGCTTACAGATAAACAAATTCCACTGTCAAGCAATGAACATCAAGTAAGCGAATTATTATTTTATATATCGAACAAGATGAAGATGTATTAACTAAGGAATTTGATTTGGCCGAAGATTATAAAAATGAATGGATAGAAATTAATACCTATTACGAACGAATGCTCCAAATTTATACGAAGATTCTAGCCATTCACGATCTTCTGTTCAAAATTGCTACTAATTTCCTTTCATTGCTAACTTACGAACACCACATCCCCCTCATCTCATGGCAGTTTGAACAAGCTCATCCCCCTCCCCCTTCCTGCTCATCTCCTTTTGTGGCTGATATAAGCGGCAACTGCTCCAGACATCTTTCTTTTCCAATCAATCCTCAGAGATACCAACCGCTACTAAATTCCTTTGCAAGCACCAAGCCATTATATGCTAGCTTCATAAATTAAAACAGTGTTTATATGCACAAGCATTTGTTTATTTAAAATCAACTATTTTAATAAACGTGTATATTCTGAATTGATTCGGTATTGCACGGACTTAAGGTTTACTCTTACTGCAAGATAAGAACGGATTCTCCAATATCCTTCAATCAATTATTATCATCTTCTCGACCTCAAGAGCAGAAGAAGCGATTTTGCCTGCCAGCGTGAAATCCAGCCAGATCCTTAATTAAAGCGATCTAGGAATTGATTAACTGATTTTAATTGTTGTTATTCATATTAATATCTGAAAAAATGACTAAGGAAAAGGCGAAAAACATTCAAAGAGCCTTTATGGCAATTAAAAGGCAAATGGACAAATTAGAGACGAGCGTAGATACTTATAAAACAATAACTGAGTTGGAATATTTTTCTGTTTCGATCAATGAGGTAAAGAAAAAAATCGACGACCTCAACCAACGCATCGAGAACGTGGAGAGCGATGAGGAAGCGGACAAGCTGTTTGACCAAGCATCGGAATACATGGAACGCCTTAGGTTCCCCCAATCTACACGAAAATTGCTGATCTTTCGAAAGGTAACGATAGCAATAAGCATTCCAATATACAGGCACAAGGAGACAATCCTAACACAAATGATACTCCAATCCGAAAAACCGCCAAACTCCCCACCATTTCCCTACCCTCTTTCGACGGAGATTTAAAGAATTTTCTTTCTTTTTGGGAATCTTTTAATTCCTCCATCAATGTTAGAAAGGATCTCCCTGAGGTAGATAAATTTAATTATTTTAAATCCATATTAAAGGGGGAACCTTTGGATTTCGTAGATGAATACAGCCTGACATCGGAAAATTATCCAATCATGCTGGGGGAATTTGAAAAAAGGTATAGAAAAACAAACGAGTTAGTTTATTTGCATCTGCAAAATATATTTAATATCAGCCCTATAAAAAATAAAAATGCGCAGGCTTTAATTGCTTTAGTTACGCAGACAAAAGCAGCCCTGCACAATCTAAAATCTTTAAATCAACCAATTGATAAATGGGACTCTATACTCGACAAAATTATATTGGACAAGTTGGACACAAATACGTTAGAACAATGGAAATTTTCAAAAAGAAATAACTATGAAATTCCACCTTTCAAGGAATTACTGGAATTCATAGACGGTGTTGCTCATAGCATAAAAAGCGAAAGCACAGAACCAGTCAGGGTACATCATTTTATTAAAGCCTCATCTTCCAATCAGGGAAAAAGAAAAATTCAGTGCCCACTGTGCCACAAAGAACATTATTTAATTAACTGTCGCCAATATTTGCAATTAACTCAACAAGAGAGATATCAAAAAGTAAAAAATCTTAAATTATGTCTGAATTGCCTCTCCCCAAACCATGAAATAGGCAATTGCTCTTCTAGTAGACGTTGTTTTAGGTGTCAGCTTAAACACAACACAACGCTACACAACGATTCTAGGCAAAAGATCAACACTAAAGATAATAGCCAGGAAGTAGAGAAGGATACATGACACTCGTTGATTTCTCCAAAAGCTATTAATTTAAAATCTTCTTCTATTTTATTAGCAACTGCCCTTATAGCCATTATTGATGATGCCAATATCAAACATAAAGCTAGGATTCTTCTTGATACAGGTAGCCAAACTTCACTTATATATAAAACTTTCGCAAAAAAATTAAATTATACTCGTATAAATAAATACTTCTATAGCAGTCACAGGCATTGGAGCTCAAATCGCTTCACAAGTTATACAATCTATCTTAATTACATTTACTTCTATGCACAATGATGGAACTTTCGGTGCCTGTCATCTGATTGGCCATCTCAGCCCCTCCATTGACCAGCTACCCTTGGTTAGTGGTAAAAATCATTTACTTTGCGACATACAACCGGCCCTAAGAGATTCCATTTACTTGAAAATCGTTTTAGTAAAGATGCAGGCTTTAAGCTTACTTATTCTAATGCATTTAATGAATATATTCAATTAGGGCATATGGCAAAAATAGATAAGCCTAAATTAGACATCCCGCATTCATATCTGCCTCACCATCCAATAATTAAAAACGAAAGTTTAACTACTAAACTTAGAATAGTTTTTGATGGTAGCTTCGCCACATCTAATGGTATCTCGTTAAACCAAGCATTATTATCAGGTCCACCCTTGCAGCAGGATATAAGGCATCTTGTATTAAGATTCCGATTTTATAAGTATGTCATAACCGCCGACCTAAAGCAAATGTATAGGCAAATAGAAGTCACTCCCCAACGTCAGGATTTTCTTCGCGTCTTATGGCGAGATAATTTCAATGATGAATTAGCGCACTATAAATTAACCACTGTTCCATTTGGTTTTACTTGTTCTGCCTAATATAGAAATAAATAAAAGCATAAAAAGATACCATAGTTTTAATTTCGAATGAGATATATAGAAAACTATTTGTATATTTAGATTTCCACTAAATCTGTTCGATATAGGCATTGGACTTAACGCCACTTTCAAAACAAACAACTTAAATAAATATAAGAAATAAAAGAAATTATTTGTTGATATAAGAATAATTAATTTTATCTTTTATATATTTATTTGTAATAATTTGTTTATTTATTTTATGTCCTTTTATCCTACCCCTAAAATTTTCAGATTTTGTACAATGAGTTCCGCAAATTTTGTAATTGTTACGTTTCTGGATGAAGATGAGGCTCCTGGCATAGTTGCTTCGAAGTAGATAATAGATAGCAAAAATTGTTACTACCCCAATGTACGCACTGAGGAGATGAAAAACAAACTTTTGAAAAGGATGGCTGACCCCGAGGTTACATGGCCACAATATCATATAAGAATTCTTAAAAGTTATGGTAATTTAATTTCATTATCTATAACATGCTAAGTTTTATAACTGAAATCAATTTAATTTTAAAATTATATGTAGGTACTAACACAAGTAAAACATGTGAAACTCCATCTTTTCTTTCAGAAACCTATGGAAGCACGATTACATTTGAAAAAAGCCGAAGAAACTTCAAATTTGGACTCAGACGAAGAATTGCCGAAAAGAAAAAGAAAGATAAAAAATGTTCATTTATCTGAAGATTCCAATTC
Source organism: Forficula auricularia (assembly GCA_024734495.1). Lineage (NCBI taxonomy): Eukaryota > Metazoa > Arthropoda > Insecta > Dermaptera > Forficulidae > Forficula > Forficula auricularia. The sequence goes on from JALMQS010000078.1 coordinate 2,797,632, forward strand.
TTCTGATGAAAACATATATTTAACTCAACCTAGAAAAATTTTATTGAAAAAAAGAGGTGAGCCTTTAAAATATCCAACTCCTCCCAAACCTAAATCAGTTGCCAAGCAAAAGGGGGGTCTCTAGCCATTCCGGTTGCCCCCAAATAGTAAATACGACCTAGCAAGTAGTACCCACGAGAATACCTATACTCTCGCTAAAGAGAGAATAAATAATGCATTTAAAGAAAGTGATGAAAAAAAAAAAAACTCACATCCAGATTAGAGCTAGGGGATTAGCAAAGCTAGCCAATTATTAAGGAAAATGTAGCAATTAGCAGACAAGGACATTTCGGGAAAAGCTCTCAAAACTTTTTGGATGCCCAAATTGCCACCAAACATGCAAAACATTCTCATAATCAGTGACGAACCCCTAGATAAAATAGCAATAATGGCAGACGAAATTGCGGAAAATAAAGCTGAAAATCACAACTTTTGCCACAGTATAAATAAAACTCTAGAACAGGGCTTCTTAAACTGTGGGTCGCGACCCCCAGGGGGTCGCGAGACTACTGAAAGGGGGTCGCAAAGATCTGATACTTTTTAATCATTATAAATAAAATTTTAAAATTAGTATACACACTACGTACAAATATAAATACAAATAAAAATCATACAAAATACTATTGTAGTTTTATTATAACTATTTTTTGAAAAAAGTGGCAATGCAAAACTGTTATGTAGGGCCTATAAATGAAAATATGGAAGTAGCATTTAAAATAATAAATACAACGCGCTCCTCGATTTTCAACTGAACGTTCGACATTGATGTCTGGCCGCCAGCTTCTTTTTCGGCGTCTTTGTGATACGGTGCCTTTGTGCGCTGCACACTTTGAACACGCCGGCGCGTCGGGGTTGATCTGATCGTAATTTGTTGTCATTGCACTGGTAAAGATTCGAGTGTAGTTATTTTTCTGTTTGTACTTCAGTTTGGACTCAGCTTTGTCTTCGTAGTGACATGTGTGTATTTACTGTGTAATTTTCAGTTGGTGTTTTTAATTATTACGTTAAAGTTCAACTACATTTTGTTTAATTATTTATTATTATTTAACCATCATGGATAAATGGCTAATTAAAATTCCAACTAATAAGTCTGCCACGCCGTCACAACCAAGTTGCAGTGCTTCAAATCCGACTTCTAGCAAAACAAAAAAAGAAAATATGACGAATCATATTTGCAGTATGGCTTCACATGCTCTTCTCACAACAATGAAGAACAACCAGTGTGCTTAATTTGCAAAGAAGTTTTGGCTGCAGAAAGCATGAAACCGTCAAAACTGCAACGACATTTGAATACTAAACATGCAACGTTATCAAAAAAGCCAATAGAATATTTTGAGCGTCTTTTGCAAACATCAAATAAAGAAAAGAACACTTTGGAGAAGTATGTTACTTTGAATGATAAATATCTATTGGCATCGTATGAAGTTTCGTATTTGATAGCAAAAACGAAAAAGCCTTTTACTATTGGAGAGCAACTTTTACTACCTGCAGCTATAAGAATGTCTGAAATTGTTCATGGAAAACAGTATGCTGCTGAAATTAGTAAAATTCCATTATCAAATGACACTGTGTCCAAAAGAATTTCAGACATTAGCAATGATCAATTTCAACAGCTTCTTATGAGGCTTAAAGACAGCTCAAAGTTTGCAATACAACTGGACGAGTCGACAGACATTTCAAAAATGGCACAGTTGTTACTTTTTGTAAGATATATTTATGAGGGAAGCATTCATGAAGATATACTGTTTTGTCGTCCTCTGGAAGGTCATACTCGTGGAAAAGATATATATAAAAAAGTAAATGAGTTTTTTGAAAAAGAAGGATTAAATTGGAAAAATTGTGTTGGTGTGTGCACGGACGGTGCTGCAGCAATGACCGGACAAGATCTTGGTTTTACAGCATTTGTTAAAGCTGGAAATGATCATATTACATTTACACATTGTATGATTCACCGAGAGGCACTTGTTGTTAAAAAAATTGCACCAGAATTAAACACTGTGTTTTTTGATGCAGTCAAAATCATTAACTTTATTAAAAGTCGAGCACTTAATAGTCGATTGTTTAAAAATTTGTGCATTGATATGGATTCGGATTATACAAGTTTATTGCTACATGCTGAAGTTAGGTGGCTATCAAGAGGTCGAAGTTTGAAACGATTATTAACTTTAAAAGATGAAGTTCTTATATTTCTAACAGAGCAAAATTCTAATTTGGCCGATTATTTTCACGATAATTTATGGCTTCTCAAGCTATGCTATTTGGCAGATATTTTTGATAAAATCAATGATATGAATTTATCAATGCAGGGAGTCTGCGTTAATATGTTTATGTTAAAAAATAAACTTGAGGCCTTTGTTAAAAAAATTCTTATATGGAAGAACAGAGTGGAAAGTGGATCGCTCGAAATGTTTCCATTTACTGACGAGTATATAATTAGTAACAATATTTCAAAAAAGATACTCCTATAACAAAAATTATAGTTAATCATTTGAAGGATATGGAAGTTTACATGCATAGGTATTTTCCCAATGATATCGATACACAACAATGGATTTGCAATCCATTTTCAATTGAAATGGAAGAAATTAATTTTTTAAACTTAAAAGCACAAGAAGAATTTGCCGAATTAACAAGTGATACTACCTTGCGACTCAGATTTTCTCAAGTGCCTGTGCATGAATTTTGGATAGAAATCAAATCAGAATATCCCCTACTATCGGAAATGGCAATGAACAAATTACTGCCATTTTGTACAACATATTTATGTGAATCAGCCTTTTCCACATTAACTTACATAAAATCAAAATACCGTTCAACTTTAATAAACGTTGAAAATTTATTACGATCTGCACTAACTCAAATTGAGCCTAGATTTAATTATTTGTGTAAAAATAAACAATCACATCCGTCACATTAATATTGTTTGATGTTAATAATATGTTTTTATTAAAAAAATTGTTACAAAAGTTTATTTTTTCTATTGAATATATAGATATAGTTTTATGTTTTCTTATAAAAAAATTGTTACAAAAGTTTATTTTTTCTATTGAATAAATATATATATAGTTTTATGTCATTCTATTTATTGTGTTTTATTACGACCGATATCCCGTCAACGTTTCCAATTATATATATGTGAAATGAATGGGTACGTATTCTTTAATCCTTATTTTATTTACATTGTAAAATAGTGCGATATTACATCTACATCTACGGTTAATATATATTTCATTATATGGAGGAGGGGGTCGTTTAAAATTTCCTAAGCTTGAAGGGGGTCGCTATATAAAAAAGTTTAAGAAGCCCTGCTCTAGAAGATAGAATAAAATCGTTGGAAGAAAGATTAAACAAGCTAGAAAATCAGGATAAAAAATTATACAAAGTAAACCACACCCACATATTATACTGTAGATCGAGAGAGAGAAAAAATCATAGCAAAAATACAAACAAAACGACATACAACGGTTTATGTATTTCCACTTCAAATATGGAGACAAATGCCGAAAAGAGAAATGCTATGAGCCATGCAATTATATTCAAAAAAACGATTAGGTCAGCCGGTCAGCACGACCCCACCCGGCTGGGATAACAATAATAAGGTCGTCAACAATCGATTATTTATCACTGATAAGAAATGAGGAAACAAATATCTGATAGACAGTGGCGCCTCGATTTCAATAATCCCCGCAACAGAAAACGATACGAAAAAAGAATTCGAATCAAAACTCTACGCGGCAAATAATACGGAAATACCAACGTATGGTTCTAAAATCATAGAATTAGATTTAGGATTGAGAAGAAGTTTATCATGGTCATTTACAATAGGCAAAGTAGATACACCTATTTTGGGAGCTGATTTCTTAAATCATTTTAATTTATTAATTGATTTAAGAGAAAAACAATTGACGGTAAAACTGGATTAAAAATTTCCGGAATAACAAAAGAAGTCAATATTAATACCAGCAGCTTAAACACTATTAAATTGAAAGTTTTTGTGCCGAGAGTAGCAGAATTTTTATATATTGAAGAAGACAATAAAAGAGTGTGTCCTCTGCTGGAATTATAAATTTTATTTATAACGAGACTATAGTTTCTAGGGCTTTGCCCTCTTCATCAGTCTATTACAATTGATTGACAGGAATTAATTTATGAATGCTATAACTATAGTCTCGTTATAAATAAATAAAATTTATAATTCCAGCAGAAGACACACTCTTTTATTGTCTCCTTCAATTAAACACTATTTATAATGATATTAAATATGCCGAAATTTTCAAAAAATTTAAAAGCATCAAGACTAACTCGCTTATACCCGAAGAAATCATGCATGATGTGAAACATGAAATAGAAACAAAAGGCAAACCTGTTTTTTGCAAAGCAAGAAAAATCCACCCTGACAAACTAAAACTTGTGAAGGATGAATTTCAATTTTTATTGCAACATAACATAATCAGACCCTCCAAATCTGAATGGTCAGTCCGCTCCATATAGCCGAGAAGAAGGAGAAACAAATTAGACCGTGCGGTGATTATCGAAAATTAAACAATCGGACAATAAAAGATCGTTATCCGGTGCCCAGGATACTTGATTTTCACCACATTTAAAAAAATACCACAATCTTTTCAAAAATAGATTTATTCAAGGCATATGATCAAGTCCCTATAAATGAGGATGACATAAAGAAGACAGCAATAATAACGCCATTCGGACTTTTCGAATATACACGAATGAACTTTGGTTTATGCAATGCATTCAGCACATTTCAAAGATTAATGAATTCTATATTAGGAGATCTTAATTTCGTATTCCCCTATATAGATATCTTAGTAGCTTCAGAAAAGAAGAACACGAAAAACATTTAGAAATAGTTTTTGAAAGACTCCGCCAAAATGGATTAAAAATCAATATATCAAAATCAGTATTCGGTGAAGAAGAAATTGAATTTTTAGTATATTTACTAACAAAAGAAGGATCAAAACCACGACATTTTCGTTTCTTGTAAAAAGGAATTCACGATGACGAAACTTCAATTTGAATTCATTATGAAAGGATCAGACGATGGCAAAACAAATATTCTGGCCATAACCTCAATTCAAACAGAAGAAAACAAAACATGGAATACCAGAAGATTTACAAGCAGCAAGTCTCCACAAAGAGCTAATTAAGACAAATTCATTTATCAAAGTAAAAAATAGCTTAAAAAAGAAGACAACAGAAGATCCAGATTATGTATTGATTTCGGAGATCTAAATTAGTTGTACCTCAAGCTCATCCGTTTCCACTAATCGAGGACCTAGTGGAAAAAACGAGAAATTGTAACTTTTTCTCAACATTGGATATAAACTCTGCGTTCTGGTCAATCCCCCTACGAATTGAAGATAAAAAAAAACTGCATGCGTGACACAAGAAGGACATTTTCAATGGACGTGCTAACCTTTTGGATTGAAGACCTCATCAGCAATGTTGGTGACAGCCTTGAACAAATAATTTCCGTCTGTCACCAAGAATTCCTTCTATTTGAACCATCGCATTGCGAATCGAATATGTCCGATTCAAATCGCGCGCACTGCCATAAGTCAAATTCATATATTGAATTTTATCCTTATTTCGTGGATTTAAAACAAGATCCATATATCAAGCAACATAAATAATTCTCTACGGTAAAATTTCATCTATAAGGACTAAGAAACAACGTGATCAAATATTTAAGTCAAAATTTGATCTCATCGAGTTCCTTCCTCATGACACATCAAAGGCCATTTCATATTTTCTTCTTCGATATCGACAGCTGACAAAGATTCACGAAGGTGATCTACAAATACAATTTCTTACGATTTATTTATTTATCTTTCTAATCCCTGTCTATTTTCTATATTGCGACTATTCAAGTCCAATTTACTGGTCGATTATCCTTTCCTTTATATACCAGCAAGAATCTATTCCGAGTTTGCGTGTGAGCCACGCAATACAATTTTCTTGTCTCAAACTGAGTTGTATTGACGTTTATTTGAAATAGACTCATATAATTGCTGGAATTGGCAATAGGACAAAATTACATATCACACGAGGGCCAAGTTTACAGACAAATAGTGGGAATTCCCATGGGCTCAAGTATTTCACCCGCACTGGCCGACTTGGTCATTGATCATATCTATATATATACAAATATATAACAAACATGTTTTCTATTAAATTAATATTACTCTACGTGGATGACAGTCTGCTGATAGTTAAGAGAAGGGATGTCGATCAAATTTTGGATACCCTTAATGCGTTTGACGACTCCATACGTTTCACTAGTGAATTACAAAGTGAACAAAAATTGAAATTTCTGGATCTAACGATCATAAATACTGGAGATTGTCTAATCACAGAGATATATAAAAAACCCTCCAAATCTTCAAGATCTTTAAATTACCACTCCCATCACCCTTACAGTATGAAGGTAAACATTGTCAAGGCTGGCATCAACAGAATAAGGAAGCTGTCACACCCGTCCTTCCACAGCCACAACATCAAATCTTTCCTCAAGGATTGTCGCGACAACGACTATCCGACAAATTTTTTAAACACAATCTACAGAAGTATAGGAATATTCCTGGAAATGACACTGCAAACGTTGGTGGCATTGAGGATAAAACAGAAATTCCATATATTTGGTTACTCACCTGATTATTCTGACTCCTTGTCACGACTTTTCAGGTCTTCAGGCATTAAGACGGTGTTCTGCACCAACAAACCATTAAAGAATATCTACAATAATAAGGAAGGCATAGAACGGATGAAAAAATCGGACTTGGTCTACCAGGTCAACTGTCTGTCGTGCCAGAAAAACAACATCAACAAATGCTACATTGGCGAGACGAGCCAAGCCTTGTTGACAAGATTAAAGCAACACACTTACACTGTCAAAAGACAGATTCTCTCATCCGCATTGGCTGTTCACTCTGTGGACGAGGGACACGTTTTCGACTTCGAAAATTCAAAAATTTTATTATTTGAGAAAAACACAAAAAAACGAAAAACTAAAGAGGCCCTTTATATACTAGCAAATCTTCAACACACTATAAACTACAAAACGGATTCTGACGGCATCGGAGATCATTATGGTCCGCTTATCTCCATCATGAATAGATAGTTACCCTATATGGATAAAGAGGGGGGAGGGAGTTTTGGATGTGTTGCTGGGCAGCGGTGAGACGACACTTTCACACTGCTGTTTTCCTTCCTTTCAATCTTTCGATTCTCTTCCTTTTTTATTGAAATCGTCCTCTACGGAGATTTCACCAATATGATCCATTGTCCAGATGACCGCACTGTCTTTTCATCCCCATTTGTTTTTTGTTCTCTTATTTGGGCTGCTAGTTGGTTTTTCATGTCGTTTTGAGGGAGAGGTGGGTCCATTGTTGTTTTTTTCGACATGGGCACTGTTTCTGCTTTTGAAGGATGCGCGGTTTTTTCATGAAATTTTTCATGACCAATCATTTTGAATTGAGGAGTTTCTCCTTTTTCCCGTTAGGTGAATTGGTGGGCTGCCTTGTTAGTGATGAAAGGAAATGTCAAATACTTTATATTTAATTAAAAAGATTGTGAATTGTTTGAATGCAAAAAGCAAAATTTTAAGATTTAAATTGCAAGTCACCTACAAGTGAAAGGTTTTTTCTTCCGTTGTGGCCGTTTTTTCTGACAAATATTGGCTATTTTGTATATGTCAAATAATGTTTTATATTGTTAACTTAGACAACTGAATGTGGCGTCAACTGAGAGAGACACGTTATTTTCGTCTTCTATAGAAACCTTAAAAAAAGTTACTGTTGAAAGTGGAAATTTAAAAACTAGTCTTAAAAATGATATATTAAAAACTATTAATAATTTCTTAAAAGTGTACAATGATATGAAAAAAGAATTAGAAGACCAGAAGAGGATTAATGATGAACACGTTGAGGTTAGGATATCTCCAAATGCAAACTCTATTGATGTGCTCAACTCCCATGTGGAAACTGAAAATAACTTATTAAACCAATTGGTAGTTGAAATGAGAAGTAATAATATTATTTTAATAGAGAATAAAACTCTATTAGAAGAAAAAATAGTTCACATCAAGAAGGAGTTAGAAGACTGCAAATCCAAGTAAAGGTTAGATACTCACTTATGTCAAAAAACTCAAAATGAGAAAAATTCACAAGAACAAAATCAGAATATTGATGAAAAAAAAAACGACAACCACGTTCCTCTATTGAGACCATTCTATAAAGAAACTCTTATAATGAAAACAAAAATTAATAAGACCAATGAACAAATGAAAATAGACCTAATTAATAAAATAGATCCAAAATTATTCAAGGACATAAAAGTCACGAACTCTAGAAATGATGGCAACATAATTTTTCAAACCAATAGTAGTGAAGAATTAGAAAAAATTACTAATAAAATTAATGAACAATTCAATAATGAGGTTGATCTTATTAAACCTAAAAAACGACTTCCCAGGCTAAAAATTAAAAACGTGATAAATGAGGCAAACTTAGAAGATGTTGACTTAATAAATAAGATCATACTCCAAAATGATATAGACACATCTGAAAACTTCACCCTTAAAATTATTTATAAAACAAAACCAAAGGATAAATATTTCGATATGTGTATCGAGATGGACTCGAAAACATTTGCTGCTATAAATCAAAGACAGTCTTTACTGATTGGCTTTGAAAGTTGTAAATTTTATGAGTCCTTTGATATAGTTAGGTGCTTTAAATGTAATGGATTTAATCATAAAATAAGTTCTTGTAACAAGGACCGTCCTACATGTGGATCGTGTTCAGAGGACCATATGACAAAAGATTGCTCAAATAATATCAAAAAATGCACGAATTGTATAAAAAAGAACACAAACCTTAACTTAGACTTAAATACAGACCACCCGACCTGGAGTCATATGTGTCCTACATATATGGCAATTATACAAAATTATAAAAAGAAAATTAGCTATTCTGAATAGCAACTAAATCCATCCATATATTGCCTTAATGTTCAAAGCTTATTGCCCAAAAAAGATCAAGTCTTTCAATTTATAAAGGAAAATAATATTAAATTGCTGGCGCTGAACGAGACACATCTTACTCAAGATATTTTCGAAAATGAAATAAGCTTATGTGGATATAATACTGTCAGATGTGATTCACATAGTAGATATACAGGTGGACTGCTATTTTATATAAGGAAAGAGATTAACTATCAGATATTTTACGAAAAGGTTTTTGAACAACATTTGTGGGTACTTGGAATAAACATTATAGAGGAACCACAGTGTTCATATAATGTAGTATGTTTATATAGATCACCATCTTCATCTAAAGCAGAGTTTCTGGATCTCCTTGATGAAACACTTAAGGAAATACCTAGAAAAAATTTAATTATATTTGGCGATTTCAACATTGATATGCTAAAAAAGGAACATTATGCAGAGAGACTAAAAGACGAGAGAGACTAAAAGACGAAATGGACAAAAAAGGACTAAAACAAATAGTTCAAAAAGCTACAAGAATAACTCAAAGCAGTAAAACAAAAATCGACCTTGTATTCACCAACATACCAAATATATCTACAAATGTACTCAGTACTCCGAAATTATCCGACCACTCCATTATTGAAATAAACTGTGCAACAAAAAAATTTGATAGAAAAACAAATTAAAACCAGAAACTTTAAAAATGTTAATACTGAAACTTTTCAAAATATTATGATGGAAGAAACATGGTTAAACATAAGCGACCAAAATATACATATTGATTGGCTAACTGACCAATTATACTTTAATATTCAAAGGACACTAGATATTGTAGCTCCTCTGAAAATAAAAACAATTCCAAATCATTATCGGCGATGGTATTATGATGATATTAAAAACTTGACTAAAGAGCGAGACTTAAAATATCAAATAGCTTGCATTGGTAACACAAGTGAACAATGGGACTTATACAAGAAATCTCGAATCTTGTTACATCAACAATAAAAAAAAAAAAAATCTTATTTTACACAAGAGATAGAAAAAAGTAAAAATTCCAGACAGATGTGGAAAAACTTAAAACAAGCTAGTGACCTACAAACGACAAACCAAATTGTTAAAATGAAATTTAAAAACACAATATACGTAAACGAGTCAGATACATATACTACATATATACACATATAATCAATTTATGGGCGGAGTAGACGAGAGCGACAAAATGCTATACACCTATTTGGATGAACGAAAAACTCTCAAATTTTGGAAAAAGGTTGTATTTGCTGTATTTGGAAGGATGTTGCTGAATGGATATATATGGTGTAGTGAGAAAAATATTGGCAAAAAAATGACGAGATTGAAATTTACAACGAGTATAATTGAAGATTTAGAAGAGAAATGGTTGCTCCACAAAAATAGACCAGAAACGGCTACTCAGACTACATCTTCCCCTCAAAGTTTTTTATTAGAAAAGTTCCATAATGTTCTTTGTATTTTATTATTCTTGTACAAGTTTTTATTAATAAAACACCGAAAAAATTATTAAAATTGAATAATTTTTGGAAGAGATACAGTTTTTTTTTCGAGACAAGGGTAAATGACATAAAAAACAAAAGATTTCTTTGGCATTTTTAAGTAGATATGAGTAAAAATCAATGGCACTAAAACGGTTAAAGAGAGACCAGAGCGCCACCGCGGGAGCTCCCGTCAACACTCCAGAGAGGCACCACGCCAGCCGAGCTGCGCGCATCGCCTCAGTACTCGACAGGCATCAGACCTGGCAACACATCAAACCCTTGAGAAAGAAGAAGCCTCATACCACTTTGTAAACTCTCATCTCATAAATAAAGTTATTTTATAAGAAGAGTTTGTCTTGGAAATAGATTCACCCCGAATATATATCCCTCCTCTCCTTCAAGCTCTTTAGCAAAAATATATGACCTCTTGGGATTTTTAAGTCCGTTTGTACTTAATTTAAAATTAATTTTACAGGAAGCATGGTCATTGAAATTATCTTGGGATCACAGATTACCGGAATATCATCAAATGGATTTAATAGATAATTTTTAAATATTACAAAATTTCTCTATCGCTAGGTTGGTTTTAGATACGAATGCAGCATACTATGAATTACATGCATTTTGCGAAGCATCTGAAAAGGCCTTTGGAATCTGTGCTTATTTAATGTCATATAATTCTGAAAAGTCTTTCAATAGTAGTTTACTTTTTTCAAAATCCAAAGTGTCACCAATGCACTTTGTATCTATGCCAAAACTTGAACTTTGTAGCTGTCATTTATTAGCGAAAACATATGGTTTCTATTCTTCTATCATTCCTGTTAAATTCAAACAGATTAAATTTTATAGTGATTCAAAAATAGCTCTAGCATAGATTCAATCCAATAATTACAAATTCAAAACTTTTGTTGCCAATAGGGTACAAGAAATAAAAACGTTAACATCAAATGTCACTTGGACATATATTAATTCTACTATTAATCCTGCAGACATTGGTTCTAGAGCAGCGGTGCCCAACCTACGGCCCGCGGGCCGGATCCGGCCCGCGAAGAAGCTCAATCCGGCCCGCGAGCTCCTAGTCGGATATTCGTAAATTATTGACCAAATACCGCGTATTTTTTAAATTTATTAAAGTATTTTCTGTGAATTTTATTAACTACAATATTTCTGATATTGTTATATGTATTTTGATTGAATAATTTGTATTTGTACATGACATCGGCATGACACGGTGTGTCATGCCGATGTCGACTAGTGCTGCCGCGAGTGGCCGATAGTCGAGGTGACTACAGAGTGAAGTTAGTTATAATCATGGAGTTACTTGTGGTAATTATTTCATAGGAGATGCTCACATATGTTTACATTAACTTTTGTATTGAATATTTTTACCCCAAATAATGTCGACGAAAAAACGTAAAGTGGATAGTGAGTGCCGCGTTTTTCAAGAGAAATGGACAAACATGTACTTTTTTGTGGCGCAAGGGGAAAAATGCTTATGCCTTATTTGCAAGGAAAGTTTATCTGTATTTAAAGAACATAACATCAAACGACATTACGATTCCAAACATAAGCAGACATATAACAAATACGTCGGTGTGTGCCGCGAAAATAAAATTACAAATTTACAAAGTGAAATTGGCGGATTAACCAAACTATTTAACAACGCGAAAAATATTAATGAGTCGATTGTGCGAGCTAGCTATCGAGTATGTCACATAATAGGCAAAGAAGTTCATCCATTTTCAGATGGGGAATTTGTTAAAAGGTGCTTAATGGCGGTAGTGGAAGAAGTGTGCCCGGAAAAAAAAGTGCATTCGAATCTGTGAGTTTATCACGTATGACAATGACACGAAGAATAGAAGATTTAGGAAGTGATCTTATGGTACAATTAAAATCAAAAGCAAGTCAGTTCAAAATGTTTTCCATTGCTACAGATGAATCTACGGACGTGACTGATATTGCGCAATTGCTTGTATTCATCCGTGGAATAAATAATAGTTTTGAAGTTACGGAGGAACTTGCTGCAATGAAAAGTATTAAAACAACTACTACGGGTGAAGATTTATTTAAGGAAGTATCCGAAATTTTTGATGATCTTAACCTTGACTGGAATAAATTAACGGCCATAACTACAGATGGCGCTCCATCTATGGTTGGTCGGCACAATGGGCTAGTAGCCAGATTAAGGAAAAAAGTGCTGGAATCAAATGGATCACCGCCGTTGGATATACATTGTATCATTCACCAACAAAATCTTTGTGGAAAAATTTTAAATTTAGATCATGTTATGAAGGTAGTTACTAAATCCGTAAATTTAATAAGATCATATTCTACGAATCACAGAATATTCAAAGAATTTCTTTTACAAATTGAAGCCGAATATGGTGATGTGGTTTATCATAGCGAAATCCGCTGGCTGAGCCGCGGTAGGGTACTACAGCGATTTTTTGATTTGAGACATGAAATTGATATATTCTTTATTGAAAAATCAACTCAGCTCCACGAACTAAGTAACCCTGTGTGGCTGTGGGATTTAGCTATACTCTGTGATTTAACTGCGTATGTAAATGAACTTAATCTCAAATTGCAAATGCAAAGACAAACTTATTTCCTCATGTATATGCTGATTTATGTGCGTTTCAAACAAAATTAAAGCTTTTCATACAGCAAACGGAAAAAGGACAGTTGACGCACTTTCCGACTTGCACTGCTTTACGTAAAGAAAGGAAAAATGATCATTTTCCAAGTGAAAAAATTACCAAGATGCTGCAATTACTCAGCAAAAGTTTCGAAGGTAGATTTGCAGATTTTCACCGGATTAAAAATGAAATACGCTTGTTTGAAAATCCTTTTACAGTGGATGTTTCTACGGCGCCAGGTGATTTACAATTAGAATTAATTGAATTGCAATGCCAAACACCATTACAGGATCTTTTTCGCGAGAAGTCATTACCAGATTTTTATGCAGCGTTAGATTCTTATCCGAATTTGAGAAACCTTGGAATGAAAATGACAACGGCGTTTGCAAGCACGTACATTTGTGAACAAACATTTTCAACTTTAAAAAGAGCCAAACCAGCGTCTCGCGCTCGACTTTCAGATGATCACCTTCATTCCATATTAAGGATGAACGTCACTCAACTTGAACCAAATATTAAAAAATTAGTTTCTGAAAAACAACATCAGACTTCACATTAATAAATCGTGAGTACAGATTTTGTTCTTTTGAAATTTTAACCTTTTATGATTTCATTTAATTCTAAAAATAAATTAAAAAACGCAACATTTTCATAAAATTTATAAATATTTAAAAAAATGAATCAGCACAAACATATTCGTGAATTCATTGAAAATGTTGAATTTTTTTCAAAGGTGTTACTAAGATATGCAATTATAAAGAATCCGGCCCGCGAAATCGTATGTCATGATGAATCCGGCCCACGGACAAAAAAAGGTTGGGCAACCCTGTTCTAGAGGATTATCAATGTCAGAATTAATCAATAATGAGTTATGGTTAACTGGTCCATTTAAAACTGAATTATTTGTTTTTAACCTTTCTTTACCTTTAACATTCATCTATCACCTTTGAAAGATACTTAATTATATTAAACTGTCCGTTTAAATATCGAAAACACAACTTAATAATTGAACAGCTTCATTACTGGCTCTTCGAGAAGCCGAGTTTTAAATCTAACATTAGTTGGTCATCTTGATCTTGATCAGCTAATTAATTAAATTCCCTTCCCGAACAGCTCCAAATATAAAGAGGTTTCAATTTTTAACAGTGGCGGATTTAGGCCTATAAAATCAAAATACAGATCTCGAACATGTTGATGATTGCTTACGAGCAGGAATATCATCATACTCCCCTTATTAGGAAGCAATTGCCAATGAAATGCAGTACCAAAGATCACATTGACTTGTAATATTATATACTAGTATAATTTAGCAATTTCCATAAAAATATAAATGTTAATTTTATGTTAAAATTTTATTTTTTGAAATTAAATGTTTTTTGTACATTATGTGTATTATTAACAATATCCAACTATAAATTTACATAGAAAAAATAAATGGTACCCGCCTCCTGGCCGTTATTATAGAATGCGCAAAAAGTTTGGGGACCCCTGGTGTAGAGGATTGCCCAAAAAGAAAAAGCATTGATGTCGAACACATCACTGAAAAAACCATAGAAGACTTTGTGACTAGAAGCTCTTTACGATTTTTCCAGATACTGGGTATCTCAACTCAGTTTTGAATAAAGATGATGAAACTTGAGAGGATGAATCTGATTTTGAGGCTGCAAAGAAAATCGTTCATTTTATGCGGGTAGTGAATGATATTGCTGAGCGTGGTGTTCCACAAGACGAAAGTTTAGGGAATGGTTTCCTTTAAACTTCCCTTCACCTCTTTAACTTCATTGAGTGATTCCCTATAAATTCGAATCAAACCCCTTTTGAATTTCATGACCAAATCTCAACCAAATTACAGAATATTATTGCCAAAATAGAACTAAATTTTGACGATTTGGAAACCCCTCCAAATTTAGAAATAAATTTAGCCTTAAGAGTGTTATTATGCTGTTATCCTTCACCAAGTGAACATCATCTGCAAACACGTGCTTAAAAGTTTCAATTCTACTGATTCCAAAAGCGGATTTCTCACCCCAGTAACAGTCCTACTATTCGCAGAGACATCGATAAGTAATTTGAGATATAAATTATATCTTTACTATTAAAAGTCGGAATCGGAAGGAATATTTTGATGAAACAGGAAATGTCTGCTTCCAAGAACTTCCATTAGAAGAGGGATTTTCAATTGCAAATTCTCGATCAACCGAACCTCTACCAAGAGACCAAGAGGATCGAATCAGGTATTTAGAGCAACAGTTGAAATCATGCACAATGCAAGAAGAAACGAAACTGCAGAACATAGAAAATAAATTTATTCTAGAAAAATTCGAAAAAGGAAGACATGATCCCACAGAATGGATAAAAAATTTGAAAATGAGTGTACTCGTTTTCAGATGAATTCCGACACCATGAGAATCGAAGCTTTGCGTTTATTTATCACTGGACCAATAAAAGACTGGTATGAAATAAATATGAAAAAGATTGGTTTAAAAAGCACATGGGAAATATGGAAGACCTTTTTTTTAATGTTTTCATAAATAAAGGTTGGTTTATTGTAAGAAAAGCTTTTATTATAAATATAAATATTTAGGTGGCTCTCTAATTGACTATGCACTCACAAAAAAAATTGTGCTTAGAAATGGAACCTAATAGAACTGAATTAACTCTCATTAATCACGTGGTTTTTGGTTTGCCTAATGAGGTCCAAGAAGAAATAGATAGAGAAGAGATAACAACTCTAGACAAATTATACACAGAGCTTCAAAAGTTGGAAGGTACATTTGTAAAAAAAACAAAGGAAGAAATACCAATAAAAGAATAACCAATAACATTGATACTACTTGGCTACAATCAAATTTTAATAGACTATATGAATGGTGTGAAAATAATGGCATGAACATTGATAAGTGCTATGTTGTATCTTTTCACAGACATAAAATTCGACCTATACTATCATATTCAATAGGTGATAGCTTTCTTTCGCAGGTTGATCACATATGCGATTTGGGAGTTACCTTCGAGTCTTCTCTCTCTTTTACTCTTCATATAAAAAATATTTGTGGTCAGTCTTTTAAACTTCTGGGATTTATATATAGAAATACAAAAAATTTCAAAAATTCCAACTGCCTAAAAATACTATTTAACTCCCTAGTAAGAAGCAAGCTGGAATACTGCAGTTTAATTTGGTCCAACATCAAATTGACCAAATTGAAAGAGTGCAAAATAAATTTTTAAAAATTATACCATATAAATTCTCATCAACTAATAACTCTCTTAACCAATATAACTATCCCTCTTCTAGACTCTTAAGAACCGAACTAAATATCCAAAGTTTGTCATCCCGTAGACTACAAAATGACTTATATATTCCTTCGCAACTGTTGAATGGTCTGATTGATTGTTGTGAAATTCTCCAATATATTCATTTTTAACTGCCTCAATATTACAGTCGCATTGTCGAAACCTTTTTTATCCCCATTTGTAATACTAATTATTCAAAAAATGCAGGGCTGAATAGAGTGATGCTTAAGTCAAACTCCTCAGAATTAGACTTCTTTTCATATAGTGTGAGGGATATCAAAAGATATTGCTCACACTACGATTAAATGTCTAATAAATTGTATTGTATTATTACATACTTTATATTAGCTTCACTTGTATGTATCTGTCTGTGTATATCTATCTATTAATGTGACTTTTGTTCTGTTAAATTCCGCAAAAATTTCTCCATAAAAATAATTGTTTATCTACTTAATTTAAATGAAATAATATAAATAAAATAAAAATAAATACATTACATTTTGTTAATTCCGTAAACTTTTCTCTAATAATAATTAAGACTATAAATTAGTTTTTTTAGTTTTGTTAATTTATTGTATAAAAATGTATTTTGTAACTGGGATAACTCCCGTATATCGAATAAAATAAAAAAATAAAATAAAATAAAGGGACTTAGGGATCCAGTAGGTCAATCAATGAGGACCAAAGACTCCCAAAGTCTAGGAACAGCATTGAACATGCTCACCAACGACTTTCGATATGAAGCGAAACAAACAAACCAAAAATTCGGACCCCCGAAAACACCCACTAACAAACCATTTTATCAAAATAAAACAATGACACCTTTTAAACCCGAACAGAAATCCGGCATCTTTCAAAGGGACCTCAAATAACCGGATTCCGGACTCCATAAAACCAACAAAACCCAAACAGCACACCACTATCTCAACAAAGCCACTTTCCGAGAAAATTATTTTCCTCAAAGCCCCCTCCGGCAACAAATAAATTTAACACAGAAAGCCCGGTAAAATTCAATAAGTCCAACCTGAACTAACATGAAACATCGAACAAAGAAATTTAGGACGAATACGAACCTGACTATGATCCCAGTAATTTTTTAGAGGAAATGGCCTCGGAAACATTACCAACAACCGATCCACCTACAACCTACGCGGACTAGTCCAAGTCAATTCACCTAAGCTCCCACAGGGAATCTGATTTCCTTTATAATAAATAGGAGTAATAATTTTATAATAAATATAATTATACTAAAGCTCTTATAAAGAGTTATTGTAAATTTTTTTTCAAATAATCCCTTTTGGGATTGTGTACATGACTTATTACAATATAATGATTGAAGTAAACTTTTACAATAACTCTTTATAAGAGCTTTAGTATAATTATTTATATATATAAAAGCCATTGTCGGACAGTGGCGACCCGTGGCGCAGCAAGGTGAACATGTGGGAGAAAAAGCAACTAATATTCAATGACAGTTGTTATATTGTCAAATTTTACAAATAAAACATATCTATTCTCTATATTATATATCTATGTATATTAATATATTCCTCTATATAGCTTAGAATATTAGATTTACGGCGTGTCTCATTTGAAATTTTAGTAGACAAATTTATTAATTTTAAATATATTATATATTAATATATATTTAATTTTTTGGATATAATTCATACCGCGAAAATTAATTTTTTTTTTGAATTTAAGAAAAATATAAATTCTTAAAATTTTAGTAGACAAATTAATTTTAAAATATATATATATATTATATATTTAATTTATAATATAAGTTTTAATGAGATATGATTTAATGGGATAATGAGATTAATTCTTAATTTATTACTGCGCGGGTCATTTGAAATTTTAGTAGATAAATTAATTTTAAAATTATTATATATAATTAATTTAGAGACACTTTTTAGATAAATTTAAATATTGAAATGTATTATTAAAAAAGAAATAGGTTTCCAACCGATCGGGAACTTCGAGAGAAATGGTTGCATGCTCTAATAAAGTATTTATAAAGCATTTAATGATATTTTTTCATCTTTCTTTGGTTCATATTCATTATTTAAAAAAATATTTTTTTCAAAACATATAATTACGGACAGCTAATAATCACATCTCGAGACGCTGCCCGCCAGGGTCACCAGCCCGAGGGCCGAGCGGTGCCGGGCGCGCCAGGTACTGCTCGTTTATTATAAAGGTGTTTGTCAGTGATTCGTAACGAATCCTGAGTACAAGAGAAGGGCCTTCGGTAAGAGCCTCCGGCTTAATGAAAGAATATAATAAATTGATGATAATCGATGAAGAGCAAACAATATTTGCTTTTGTTGGTAAAAGAGGACAGAAAGAAATACCCTGATACAAAAAAATAAACGCTTGTATCCTGAATATAAATGATTTTAATATTCAAAGGGTATCCTTATTTGTAATCTAAATATTAATTTTGCATGTAAATAAATGTTTTACTGGGAGAGATGCCTAGCGGAGGCACGAGAGTGATGTGTGATGACAGATTATTGTAAGAGAATGATGCGTACAAAGCTTACTTGATGTATTGTTTATCGTTCTATTGTTTATATTTATATTTATATGTTTGTTGATGTTATTGAAAATAAATGTTTTTGAATAAGATTACGAGTATTAATTAATATGATCGTAATATTGGCGCCCGAACAATGTGAAAATGATAAGAAAACCTAGTAGACCACTAGTGAAGAGGAATAAGAAAAATGATTTTGCGAATATGGAAATAACGAGGGGGAGATATCGAAGATCAAGGATCATATAAAAAAAGGTGAGCATAGAGTAATGGATTTGGAAGAGGAGGTGAATAAATTAAAAAATGAATTCGAAAAAATAATAAAAAAATTAAAAGATGATTTGGAAGAGGAAAAAAACAAGAGGATAGAGTTGGAAGAAATAATAAAAAGGAAGGAAAATTCGGAAAAGGGAAGTGATTTCGAGATTAATAGGAATATTCAATTAGCAGACGTGGGAAAATTCCTTCCGGTGTTTAGAGCTCTCCCAGAGGAAGATCCGAAGTTATTTTTAAAAAAGGTCGAGAATACTCTATTAAAATATAAAGTACCGGAAGATGTTTGGCTCATGGTGGTTTCGGATCAGTTGTTAGATAAGGCCAAAACATGGTGGCGGGTGGTCAATCAATTTCCAGCGTTGGATTGGAAAGATTTTAAAATGAAATTTCTCCGAGAATACGATAGTTTAATCGTAGTCTCAAAGTTAAAGGTTATGTTTTATGAGGAGAAACAGAGAAGGGACGAACCTATAAGGTTATTTATTGAGAATAAGATGGCTTTATATAAGAGAGTTTTTCCGGACGAAGATGCTGGTTCAATCCTGCAAGTTTTAGTGGAGATGATTACTCCACGTATTAGATCGTCCATTAGGGGAAGGAAATTCACTGATATTGAAGGGTTTATGCAGACGGTAGAAGAAATAGAAAGGGATTTAAAGGATGTGGATAAAGAAGAGAAGACGAGTCCCACTCAGGATAGAAGTTGCATTCAGGATAGATGTTTTTGTGGATTCTGTAGGCGGGAAGGACATGGGGAAGAGACTTGCTTCAAGAAGGAAACCAGTGGAGGGGCAAGGAAAAAGGGAGTTCCTTGTCCAAAAAGCAGTAGAATTCCCTAAGAAAGTAAGAATAGAAAGTGAGAGCTCTAGTCATATTATTTGTTGTGAGAATAAATTTTCGCAAATCATTCGGCCATCAATGGAATTACAAATAGAGGAAAGTAGAAGGGCATTAACTAATGAAGATGATTTAATTCCGTACTGGTTGAAGGAAGTCAAGGAGGATGAGTTGAATATAATGGAAGAGGAGAAACTAGATGCTGGTCAGATGAAATTAAATCAAAATAAGGAAGAGTTACTTCATCAAATAAAATTATATTTAGAAAAATCGATG
Source organism: Forficula auricularia (assembly GCA_024734495.1). Lineage (NCBI taxonomy): Eukaryota > Metazoa > Arthropoda > Insecta > Dermaptera > Forficulidae > Forficula > Forficula auricularia. The sequence goes on from JALMQS010000078.1 coordinate 2,818,056, forward strand.
GATGGAGCAAAAATTATTGAAAATAGTCAAGAAAGGGGAAGGTTAGTTAAATATCATTCGAGTTATTTTAAACCTAGGAAGAAAGAAGAATGATCCTGTGAGAAGCTGCGTCCGCGTTCTAAGGAGGGAGAATTGATGCGTACAAAGCTTACTTGATGTATTGTTTAATCGTTCTATTGTTTATATTTATATTTATATGTTTGTTGATGTTATTGAAAATAAATGTTTTTGAATAAGATTACGAGTATTAATTAATATGATCGTAATAAGAAAAAAAGAGAATAAAGATATATTATAATAACCCATATGATCTGTGTATTATTTAGAATGTTTTAACTGGTGTCAGAAGAAAGAAAATGGATGAACTAATGAAGAAGTAAATAACAAGAATTAAATCATCGATCTCCAAATTGTATGTCATAGCAGCATCAGGGGGAAATATTAACCGAAAATATTCGAGAGAAAATTATTGAGGTACGTGATGAGTTCCACAAATTAAACTTGGATTTACTGAATTTAGAATCGACAACGGATACTAATGTGGAAATTGAGGATTCATATTCAGAGAAAATGAAATATTTGACCCAATGCTGTAAAAGGGAACAACAAGTGAGCGATCCTAATACAATGCTCTGTTCTAAATAAAATAGCTTATATCGTTGATATCTTTCTGAAACCTTGATCTATATTTTATATTTGGTCCCTTTTATTTCATGGTCTTTAACAAGATCTTAATTCTAGTTACAAGCCTGTCATAAATAACGTTTCGGCTCCTATTTCCTTCCAAATGTTGATTAACGCAGAGTGAATGAATTATGTCAGGGAGATCCATTTCAAAATGCATGGGTAGAGTTTCTAAAATTGTTTCTTCTCGTTATCGAAATGTCAGACAATCGAATACTAGCTGATTACACCAACTGCATATTCATTCATATCTGGAAAAGAAAAAACACGATTAATTGGATGTGTAATTCAAAAAGTGCAAAAGTTATTTAGAAATAATAATTCACAACTAACGAATTTATATTTGAAGGTCAACTAATATATATATTAGACTGGTCGTTAAAAATTAAATTTTTTCCGACGTCCCCCAAAAAGCTTCCTTTTAATGAAAAAAAGGGGGATATTTTTTTTAAACAACATGTGCCGCAAGACGATCTAAGTTCTTTTTTTGGTAAAATCATGTTGTTGTTTTTTGGAAATTTCATTAACAGAACTAGACAAAACATAAAGGTTGGTAACATCATTTTATAGTCAATGATTTGTACAGTGCAACTAAGAGAAATTTCACGACATATTTTTTATAGAAACTATAGACGTATGAAAGAGTCGGTATTTGAATAGATATAGATAATGGTTGTACATTAACCTGCTAGCTAACTTACCGATAGGAAATTTACTTGGGAAATTAGTTCAAATTTATTGATGAAAATAATGATAATAATAATGTAACATTGTTAATAATTACCAATTATCAAAAAATTATTATTATTGCATATTTAATGAGAAATTTCCAAAAAAAACATGATTTTACCAAAAAAGAACTTTGATCGTCTTGTTTTTAATAGAAAAAAAAAATTATCTCGTATTTTTTCATCAAAAAGAAGCTTTTTAGGAGGCGTCGGAAAAAATTTAATTTTTAACGACCAGTCTAATACATATATATACTAGGTGCAAGGCCCGCCTTCGGTGGGCCTCTTGCTAGCCAAGGGGCTTCGTCCCCTGGACGCCCTGTCACTTAAAACTCTCCCCCAACTGCAACGACACTCCATCCCACCGACCTTCTCCCCAATCCCGGAACTTCTACCCGGCCTATGATCACTCTCCAACCCAGTAAACCTACCCCCTGGACTCCCCACGCATCCCCTGGACGCCAATTCCCACCCCTGGGGATATACAAACATAGAAACATAAGTACATACAGAGAAGTCGAGCGGGTCGAAAAGTTGGTAAAAAACAAATTTACTTTTATTTCAATTTTATTTATTCATGGCTTCAAATAAAACTCAACCTTTTTACCTAAATTCAAAATAATATTAATATACGGTTTTTTTAACTAACCCAAAAAATTACCAAGCCACGCTCGGTCCGCCAAGAACTATATAAAAGGATAAAAGCAAAAAAAACTTTTTTTTCTGCACGATTGCAATACGACACCATATATATAGTAAAGTAAAAAAATATGTACTGTTTATGATTAGGAAGTTGATGGTTGGATGGTTTAAATACGATACGATACGAGTTTAGGGCCTGAGGAAGCCTTGAGCGAAATGTTGCTGAATAAATCTTATCTATGGGTATAACGTTATAAGATAAGTATTTATAAACTTTTTTTGTTCTTAGAAGAACTGATATTTCAATTTTAGAGAATATTTGAGGGTACTTTCAACCAAAAAAAGATTTAGAAAAACCAAAAAACAATTGTAAAATTATTTTATTAGAAATAAAATATAATCAAATAAAAGAATAATTATTATTTCTTATTTATCACACTTTAACTAATCAATTAATAATAATAATTTTGAAAAATAGACAATGATACAAAATATCTTGGTGATGAAGTTACCTTGAATTATTTACTTAGGTTACTTAGGCGACCCGTTCCTCAGTGCGGCGGTTCGGTGCACGCGGGTCCCAACTCTCACGGCATCGTTGCCTATCACGCGCCAGTGTGGTCCAGTGAAGTCTTACGCCTCTTTGATCTGCCCTTGTGGAGTTTTTGAATGAGAGCGAATTCGCCCGGTCTCCCTTATATCCCTTGGTATTCACAGTTGCAGATCCGTACTCCATCTTGAGTCACTCCTTCTCATGAGATGACCCGCCCAATCATGTTTTTCCTTATTAATATGCACCGGCATGTCTTTAACCCAGACCTCTTTCGAATGTCAGAGTTATGGAGGCTGCGCTGACGTTAGTCCCAGAGCGTTATGCCGACGAGTCTCCTCTCCAGTGCTGCCTGGATGGTGTTAATCTTGTTTTCATGGAGCTTTGTTAAGGCCCATGTTTCACTAGCATAAGTGAGAGCAGGTATCACTGTTGAGCCGAATAACATGGCGTTAAGCTTGTGTTGCCTAACTTGCAACTTGCAACACAAGTTACCTTGAATAAAAATACAAAATATAAATATTTACGAAAAATTATTTTTCCCTAAAATTTTATGATAAATATTAAATAAACTGCAACGGATCGTTGCTAAACTTTATCCAAATTAAATTGAAAGTTTTTGCCGAGAGTAGCAGAATTTTTATATATTGAAGGAGTCAATAAAAGAGTGTGTCTTCTGCTGGAATTATAAATAAATAAAATGTATAATTCCAGCAGAAGACACTCTTTTATTGTCTCCTTCAATTTATCCAAATTCATTTGAAATATTAATATGTTTATTCCTTTATTATTAATCAGATATCACTTGCAATTTGCAGTTCATGTTGACTTTAATTCAAAAATAGTGATCGATTCTCATCTAATACTTGAGGAATAACAATTCTACATTAGGTTTTTGACGTTTCGATTATTATTGGTAACCATCGCTGAAGACATGGAGGAATCGAGTTAAAATCAAAAATAGCGATAGATTCTCATCTAATACTTGAGGAATAACAATTCTACATTAGATTTTTGACGTTTCGATTATTATTGGTACCCATTGCTGAAGACATGGAGGAATCGACTTAAAATCAAAAATAACGATCGATTCTTATCTACTACTAAAGGAATAACCTTATTGCATTCCATTTTCGATATTTTGACTATTAATGGCAACCTCTACTGAAAACGTGGAGGAATCGACTTAAAATCAAAAGGAAGAATTTCTCCGAAGTTTGGCTATAGATAATATTTGCTATTGTATAAACAATATGAAAAAATTAAAATTAATTCTAAGCCATCTAAGAATTCCTTTCTCGATAATTGTATGAGTTCTTTAATTTGATCCCATTTCTACTTACTTTTAATAACAATTTCATATACTAGAAACTAGATCAATTGGGACATTGTGAAAAGTGAAACTACATAAAAAAAACCCAAAATATATAAGCTTTGGTTAAAATAACATTTGAAACATCATTGAAAAATTGAACAGTCTTTTACTAAATGTCTCTTTTTATGAATTAATAAACTTTTAAAGAATTCTAAATAAAATATAGATTGATATACCGGGTGAGTTTTTTATCTTAAGACAGTCTTATAACTCAAAAAGAGTGGATTATATGAAAAAAGTTTCAAATAAAAGTTTGTTTATATCGAGGGGGAAACTAAACTACACTATTGTTTGTCGACTTAGAACAAGCTTTCAAGGGTATTTCAAGGTCAAGTTCTGTTTTTTAAATAGAAACCTATATGTTTTTGTACATATTCTGAATCTAGAAAAAAAACTGAACATCTGTTATTAGAACCTTAGACCATGAAAGATATAGACACGCCCTCTGCCACTCTCCACACAGAGTGAAGTGAGGCCACCATCAACTAGAGAACGTGACGTCTTCTGTAGGCAAGAGAAAATAAAATCGTATTGCTACTAACGGGAGTTTTGTGGTTTCATTTCAATTTTTTCTTACCTATAAATATGGTGACCACATGCTGTGGTTATATACTACTGGACAAAAGTTTTGCATAAAATTTAAAAATGCTGTAATTTAAAATTAAAATCTATTTTTATTTTTTTTATTTTCTGCACTTGTTGTGAATGAAACTGAATTTATGGGCAGGGATGAAGAAAGCCAATAAATTAAGTACAAAGTTGTTTATTTACTCAAATTAAAAAAAAATCCACTTTATTTAAACAGACGATGTCAACAAATATAGGTATTTGACGAAATTTTTTTAACCACCATAACATGCACACACGTAAATTTTATGCACAACTTTTGTACAGCAGTTTTGTTATTGTCTTATAGATTTCCTAAAGATCCAAAAATGAGAAAAAGATGGATTGAAGCAATCCGGCGTGAAAAATTCCAGCCATCGAAACAAATGAGAATTTGTTCTAAGCATTTCACTCCCGATTCTTACGCGACCAGTCCTTGGAGTTCAACGAAGCGCCTTAAAAAAGACGTTATACCAAACATTTTTCGATTATTAGAATCAACTTTAATCACCATAAAAAATTACAACAATATAAAGCAGTGTTTAATTCAGCCGTCTAAAGATGTAATACACATTTGTAAAGTAGCTGAAAGTGAAATAAGAATTTTTGAAAAAACAAACAGTTTAAAAAAAATTTAATGACCAAATTAATATCTATTATGGGTAATGTTCGGGACTCGGTATTTGATCCATACAAAGAACATATGTACGATAATGATATTGAATCATATCATTAATTTGATTAAAATGATTAGTTTTTATTATTGTAACATAAGATTATACCACCAAGGAGAATGTTTAAACACAGATTCGAACAGGATAAGAAAATTTACTAAAATGATTTTGTTTAGTAATCAATGATTTTATTATAATAATAAAACTTGAGTAGAGTATAAGAAGTTGACTGGGAGTATAACAGCGTCTAGACCTAAATAGGAGACCAAGCTTGCGCGCTGCAGCTTTAGCAGTGGTTGAGATATGGTCATTCCATGAAAGGTCAGACCCTAGAGTTACGCCTAGCATTGAAATTTTTTCCCTGAATTCTAGTGAGTTTGAGTCGAATGATATGTTTGGGAGGTTTCTGTCGACACGCCTAGAAATAAGGCAACACTGAGTTTTCCCTACATTGAAGTTAACTAAGTTTTGGGATCCCCAGTTTTTAAGCTTGCATAAGTCTAAATTAATTGAGGAGGCAATGTCTGCATGGTTTTTATGCGATGCAGGGGCGTTATGTAGGGTGCTCTCATCTGCGTAACAATGTACCGGATTGGAGGGCAAGTTTAGGAGGTCGTTGATATAGATAAGAAAAAGCGTAGGAGATAACCGATCCCTGAGGAACTCCAGCGTTGGTGTGGAAGGGGGAAGATGATATTCCATCGATGACAACCTTAATACTACGGTCTGAAAGAAAACTTTCGAGCAACTTACAGAGTTTCGGTGCAAGGCCGACGGAGGTCAATTTGGCAAGAAGATTTTTGTGCCAGACCATATCGAAGGCTTTTGAAATGTCTAAAACTACCGCGAGGGTCTCATTCCCGGCCTCCAGGGTTTTGTTCCAGATATGAGTTACATATGCTAGGATGTCACCAGTCGACCGGGATTGCCTGAAGCCGTATTGCCTATCGTGGATAAATTTATTTGATAAGTGTCGTAGAACTTGCTCGTTGATGGCCTTTTCCATGATTGAGCTATTCAAGCGTACTCTTCGAAAACCTAATGACACAAATCTGAGAACCGAATATCGTAGATCTAAAGGCCCTTGTGCAACGCCTAACCCGCCAACTCAAGAACAACTGGTTCCGGCAAAAAGCCAAAGAAATCCAAGAGCTGGCTGATCAGAATAATGCTAGTGCATTCTACAAAGCCATAAATATCGTATATGGACCCACTTGGAATCGGAGCTGCCCCATTAAGAACAGGGAGGGGGTTTTATTGAGGCAGGACTCTGATATAACAGCACGTTGGAGAGAGTACTACCAAGATCTTCTGAACACTACATCAACTGTGAATCTACAAGCTATCAACCAAATCCCTCAATATCAAGTGAGGGAGGAGCTAGCTCTCTACCCAACATCAGATGAGATTAGCATGGCTACCCTACAGCTTAAGAACAACAAAGCACCTGGACAAGATGGCTTACCAATTGAAATCTATAAGTGTGGTGGTACTCCAATACTTAATCAAATTCTCACCCTATTTAAACAAATCTGGGATGCTGAAAAGTCTCCCGCTGACTTCAAGCACTCTCTTATTGTCAATATATATAAGAGGAAAGGGGACAGAACAGATTGCACCAATTACCGAGGCATCTCCCTTCTCTGTGCAGCTGGTAAGATACTGGCAAGGGTGATCTCTAACCGTCTACAGCCTGCTCTGGAGTCAATCTTACCAGAGAGTCAATCTGGTTTCCGCCCACACAGAGGGACAACAGATATGATTTTCACACTCCGACAACTCCAGGAAAAAGTGAGAGAGCAACATTCTTCTCTGTTTGCTATTTTTGTGGATTTACGGAAGGCATTCGACATGGTGAACAGGCAAGCCCTGTGGCTAATACTTCTAAGATTTGGCTGCCCTACAAAGCTAGTAAATATAATTGCCGATCTCCACATGAACAACGAGGCACAAGTTATTGCAGGTGGTGATATCACCGAATCTTTCAATATTTCCAATGGTGTAAGGCAAGGCTGCGTATTAGCGCCTCTTCTTTTCAATATTTTCATGACTGCGTTTCTCCTGTGCTTGGACCGAGTGCTTCAAGACCGTGGTATTGACATCCGATATCGCTTTGACAATGGATTACATAACCTTGCACGACTTAAAGTCCAGAAGAATGTACGCAAGAGATCCCTCACTGAGCTGCAATATGCAGATGACCTAGTTATTTTGGCCAACACAGCAGAAGAGGCGCAACTTATGATGGACACATTTTCAAATGTATATTGCACTCTTGGGATGGAGGTAAACACTTCCAAAACCAAACTCCTTATTATGAGCTTTTATCCACCAACAACATCAGCCACACGTGGATGTATATCTATAGGTGGAGCCCCTGTCGAGACTGTTGAGCAATTCAACTACTTAGGTAGTCTGGTGACAGCGAATTGCGACTTGGATGCCGAAATAAGCCACCGCCTACGATGTGCATCACACGCCTTCTTTAAACTCCGGGAGAGAGTCTTTGGATGCAGTGACCTGACCATACATACGAAAGTCCTAGTTTTTCAAGCAGTTGTCTTATCCATCCTACTATACGGTAGTGAGTGCTGGGTAATATATAAAAAGCACGTTAAGGCCCTGGAAAAATTCCAAATGAGACTGCTGCGCAGTATTATGGGAATTAAATGGCAAGATTTCATCTCCAACAAGGAAATCCGTGAAAGAGCCAACTGCGATCCTATAGAGAACATATTGGCGCGCAATCAGCTGCGCTGGCTAGGGCATGTGTGCCGGATGTCTGATGGACGGCTCCCAAAACAAATCCTCTTTGGCGAGCTTTCAGATGGTCAGCGCTATCCCGGTGGTCAACTGAAGAGGTACAAAGATGTAATTCACTCCATAGTGAAGAAGGCTGGAATAGAGGACACATGGGAGTCTCTATGTCAAGACAGAGGCTCTTGGCGTAACATCTGCCACAATAATTCCGGCATCTTTCCCAATCACACCAACTTAAGAACAGGCGGCACTGAGACATATATCTGTTCTCAATGCCAAAGAACCATCCGATCTCGCATCGGTCTCTGGAGCCACCAACAGGTTCATGAACGAAGGCGGCAACGGGAATGAATTGAGTGAGGGAAGGATCTTCGGCAACGAAGAAATCCCGACGACGACGACGACATGATTTTGGATAAGACAGAAGTGATTGCTATGGGATGTTTTTTATGTTGGAAGAATCGCCTTTTTTCTTAATTGGTTGGATTCTGGCTAGTTTCCAGGCCTCCGGAAATATTCCGGAGTTATAGGAGAGATTGTATAACTTGGGTGAATGTTCCGTCAATTGATTCAAAAAACTGTATTTAAAAGGAATAATTATTTACTTGATTTAGGATTCGAAATTAATAAATATTTTGGTAACCTACAATTGATTAAAATAATAAAAGATATTCCTCAATGGTTATAAAGTTGATACAATTTGATGGCTGTATATGTATATAATTAAGTAATGGAGAGGGATTCAGCCAATGGGTAGCCTCTGCCGAATAAAAAACTCCCAATTATAGAAAACGTTTCGGCTTTAATTAAATAATGCCATCATCAGTTCCTAAGAGCTGAAAAAAGCGATAGAGCACACATGTAAAATTACAATAAAATTTTTTTACAAAAAAAAAAAAAAAAAAAAATAATCCAAACTTGTTAATTACAAAATTATATCTTACAGTATTAGCGACACAATTAATTTTATAAATAAATTGTCCGCAGCAGAGTTGTTGTGGATTTTATCATAATATATACAAAATTATATGAATTACAAAATGGTACATAAATCTTGGTGTGCTCTCACTTGATATGGGCAACGTCTCAAGTACAAATATAGCAAATTTCAATTTCATTCAATTAATAATAATAATAATTATGAGGACATTGATCTAATTAGGATCACTTTTTTTACAATTCTTTCGCCCCTTTCTCAATGTTTATTATACCTGGGCATCAGTATTTGTCAATATTGACAAGTAAGCATTGCTAAGCCCAATGCAATCAGTTTGAAAATTAAGAGCCCTTTGCCCATATGTCTTAATAAAGCATTTTTCGGCCAGCATACGCTTATAATTGTTCCCCAATCTCATCAAGATGACAGCATCATCAAACTCAAATCCATGGGAGGTGTCGATATGGTGTGTGCTCAGGGCTGTCGAAGCTTTTTTATTTATTACACTTAATTCATGCTCTCTTTTTATTTTTATTTTTATATATTGTCATTTTGAATTCGAATTTTTGTTATTCTTAATGTTTGTTAATTATTTTGAGAAATCTTTTAATTAAGAGATGTTTGTGAGGGGTCAGTGATCCTAATTAGATCAATGTCCTCATAATTATTATTATTATTAATTGAATGAAATTGAAATTTGCTATATTTATACTTGAGACGTTGCCCATATCAAGTGAGAGCACACCAAGATTTATGTACCATTTTGTAATTCATATAATTTTGTATATATTATGATAAAATCCACAACAACTCTGCCTGCGGACAATTTATTTATAAAATTAATTGTGTCGCCAATACTGTAAGATATAATTTTGTAATTAACAAGTTTGGATTATTTTTTTGTAAAAAAATTTTATTGTAATTTTACATGTGTGCTCTATCGCTTTTTTCAGCTCTTAGGAACTGATGATGGCATTATTTAATTAAAGCCGAAACGTTTTCTATAATTGGGAGTTTTTTATTCAGCAGAGGCTACCCATTGGCTGAATCCCTCTCCATTACTTAATTATAATAAAAGATATTGTTGTATATATGGACATGGGAAGGGAGTGTTGTTCGATGCCCGAATTATTGTAAAATATGTAATTTAAATAAAACATTTTGTTAAAAAAAAAAAAAATATTTTGGTATATTAATTTAATATTAATTTGCGATTATTGGAATCCAAAATAAATAATCTAAACTACGATAAATTTATCTCAATGTATAATAATAGCGCCCAGCATGGGTTGTTCCTGCCTACTGATGACGTCACGTTCTCTAGTGGATGTTGGCCTCACCAAATCGACACCAGGGCGTGTCTATATCTTTCATGGTCTAAGATTAGAACTATTTTTTATACGACATCAAATAATAAAAAATATTAAATCAATTAGATCTCAAAAAAAATTCTAATTATTATTTTTAACAACTTAATTATCGAAAAATAATGATTAAATATTTAATTATTAAATGAATAATTATTAAAACGAAAAGACACAACAATGAAAATAAGTGCTTATAATGATCTTAAAACTTAATTAAATACACAGATTTAAGAGGTTATTTTCTACTTAATAGAACTAGTTAAAATTCTTGAGTTTAAAAAAGTTTATTTCTCGTGTCAATCCAGTAGATAGTTATATTGTATTACCATAATAAAAATGGAGCATTTTATGGTGAATGTGGAAGAAGTGTTTTGAGGCTGCCATTGAAATGAAGGCCGAGCGTTTTCCTGATAGGAATACACCCTCAAGAGCTTCATTGTATCGTGTTGTAAATCTGTTAAAAAAACAGGAAGTGTAAAGGGTACGTAGAAACTGAAACAGGCCAAAATAACGAAATTGGAACTGGAATTCATCCAGAAGACTTGCGATAACACTATGGAATGTCACAGAAGAGTGTCGAAAAATTATTAATTTATTAATTATTATTAAATTATTTATTTAATAATTAAATATTTGATCATTATTTTTTGATAATAATTATTAGAAATTTTTTTTTGAAATCTAATTGATTTAATATTTTTTTTTATTTGATGTCATATAAAAAAATAGTTCTTATGAAAGTTGTTCAGTTTTTTTTGAAAATTAAGAATCTTTAAAGAAATATAAGGTCAGGTGGGGTAACTGGGGCCGGGGGCAACTGGACCAGGGGTCCTGTAACCCCAGAGCTTTTTAATTTTACCGCAATTCACCTTTTCATATTGGCGGGAAATTTTCAGTGTTCCTGAATTAGAGAAATTTCTTTAAGTTTATTTTATACTTAAGTACTTAATTAAGTTAATTACTTATTTACCTAGTTATGTGCTTACTTCTTACCTAGTTGCCTTAGCCAGTTCTTTGAAAATATTGAGACTTGAGTAAGTACTTAATTAAGGCTTTCTTAAGCATAAGGAACTTATTTAACTTTATTTCAATGGGTAAAATGAAATTATTTTGTTTAGTTGTTTGATTTATGATACTTTTTTTGTATTTTCTGTAATAAAAATCGATTTTAAAAAATTAAACTTATCTACCATAAAAAATTCAATAGAATAAAAAAAATAGAGGTCTTGGTGCAACTGGGCCAGCCTAGTCAGGGCCCAATTACCCCGAATCGCTTACATCTTTGATTATTTTTAATCCATATATAAATGAGACTAATTCTACCTTCGGCCAGGGCCTTGAGGGATAGGGAACATGTCCAACTGCTCAAAAGATGTTAAAAATTAAAAAAACAGCAAATAGGCTGGGCTGGTCCAATTACCCCACAACGCGTTTAACTGGGCCAACCGCAAAACTTTACATTCAACTTAAGATAATTCCAAAATTTTGAATAATCAAAAGTTGAAAGTATCATGATTATTTGAAGAAAATTTCATCTTTCAATTAATATAGTCACGAGATCTATAAATTGTGAGGAAGCTTAGTTATAGCCAAAAATATGGAGTACTATCCTTGGGAAAACAAAAGAAGCTGGCCCAGTTACCCCACCTGACCTTATAGGTTTCCATTTAAAAAACAGAACTTGACCTCGAAATAGCCTTGAAAGCTTGTTCTAGGTCGACAAACAATAGCTTAGTTTAGTTTCCTGTTCCATATAAATAAACTTTTATTTGAAACTTTTTTTCATATAATGCACTATTTTTGAGTTATAAGACTGTCTCAAGATAAGAAACTCACCCGGTATGGCAGGCGGCTGGAGACATGACAATTTAGATCTTAAAGGAATATATATTTTTTATGAATTTTTGAAGAAAAGAAAATTTTTGACATATAACATCGAAGTATCGGGGGAAACAATTTATTTTCCCCCATAAGAAGAATACAGTTACTTTTCAGTTAACTAGCGCCTCGAATTTCTCCATTAGAAATTCAGACAGACAGAGAGTGTTGAAAATAATTTTCCTCCACGTTTCGTTAAACACAATGAGCAAAAATAATCTCGAGTGAATTCAATACAGAAGTAATACAAATAAATTATAAAATAAAATACCTCTTTTTAATTTAACTATTTAGTTCTTTTTATCTTCTAATTTGAAGTTTTTCGTTCAACGATCAAACTGGTGTTGTTTTAGAGGTCCTTTCAGTAGAGAAGTTGCAGAGTATGAACATGTGTAGAGGGAAAACCTGCTTAATTGACACACATACACAAATAAAAGCAATGATAAATGATATGATAAATTGTATCTCCTGAAAAAGTTAAATTAATTAAAAATATACTTTTATATTAAAAAGCAAAACCCAAAAAGCCCATTCTGAAGTATTCAAATTAAATCGGGATCCTTTTGTCTGATGTAGATTATCTTTGATAGTATATTGATTATATAATGTACAAACTAATTCTTTAATTGAATGTAATGGAAGTCAGACCAGGGGTAGAGAGGAAAGAAAAAATTAACACATATCAAATAAAGTGTAATTTATAAATAAATAAATAAATAAATAAATAAATCTTTATTTCTCGACCTGCTTAGAGGCACAAGTCCTCGGTGGCTAGGTCCTCCAAACATCAATACAATCTAGCTACAACAATACATTAATAAACATCAATACAAATTAATTACAACAATTTAACAAATAATAAACAAGTAAAAAAAAAAAAAAAAAGAAAAGAAAAAAAAAAAATTAGAAATGTATGCTCATTAACAAATAACATGACCATATATTTCCATCAAAAGACAAAAAGTAATTTAAAAATTCCGCGCAAAAACCCGATACCAGGAGCAAGCGACGCATTAGCCATCCCGGCATTTGCCATAAGTTGTTAAGGAAACCTGGTCAAAACCTTAACAAGGATGGTATGACCTCTCTCTGCCTCACCTAATCTCTGCTTGCGAGAACTAAATAAAATTTTGCACAACTCTAGGACATTAGGACTTGACAAAATTTATAATTGATTTAATCATAGGGGGCAGAGGACTATAATCCCAAGTAGTAACAGACAGACTGTTCCACAAATCAATGCCAGATCCTACAAATGAATGTAAACCGATATTTTTCAAGAATCTTGGCTTACGAATCTTTTTTCTATGATCAGCTCTACCTAAATAATTTGGTTCCTGAAATCTATTCGTTATTTCCTCCCAACTCCTAAAACCCTTATAGGCTTTGAAAATCACTTTCAATTTAGCCCATTCCCTTCTCTCCAATAAGCTAGACCATCCTAATTCATTAATCATTGAAGTGACACTACTAAACCTATCAAATTTACCAAAAACAAATCTAGCCGCCCTCCTTTGTACCATATCAATTTTTCTCTCTAATCGTTGTGGATGTTTGTCCCAAACCACAGAACAATACTCTAAATTAGGTCTTACATAAGTTAAATAAACTTTCGACTTAACTTCTCTAGATGTACCCTTCAAAATTCTACCAAACATCCCCAATTTCCTATAAGCCTTATTGACTATATAACTAATATGCATATCCCACTTTAAATTTGCCTGAATATGTATGCCTAAATATTTATAAAATTTAGATTCATTGATAATATTTCCACCAATGTAATAATTTTGAGGACTAACCAAATTTCTAGTACTAAATCTAACCAAATTTGACTTGGAATGGTTTAGTTCCATTGAATTGGATCTACACCATCCTTAGAAATTTTTTTTTAAGAAGAGGAAAAAAAATTGTTTTTCTATGCCTTTGCTAAAGAAGAAGAAAGTTTTGAACACTGAGGTGGAGAGAGGAAGGAAGCATTTTATTTGTTTCCTTCATTGACCCCTTGAAACCCTGAAGGAGGGAAGAATCTTCCGAAACGTCGGTTTGAAAGGAAAGGAGGAAGGATTCCAATAAATTACACTTTATTTGATATGTGTTAATTTTTTCTTTCCTCACTACCTCTGGGCTGGCTTCCATTACATTCAATTAAAAGTTCTACCAGTCCGTCTCTCTCCAAAGAAAATTTCGTTGCAAACTAATTCTTTAATCTAAGATTTATTTTAAACAAATAATAAATTGAAAATCTAAGATTATTCAAATACAATCAATTTAATGTGATGGTTCAAATATATAAACATAATTCATAGTTCAAATATATAAACATAATTCATAGTTCAAATATATAAACATAATTAATATTGAAAAGTAGTGAGTGTTTTCAAACTCAATATAAAATTTCCCCATGCACTGAATACTTTAGTCAGTAGCAGGATATTACAATATAGTTTTTGTTAAGTTGAGTGAAATTTCCTAGCTGTATACTTAACATATGTCCGAAATTCGGAATAATTTCATCTCTAGGATGAGACCAACTGTCCGGAGAGCATGTTTGAAAGTTGGGCTAGACTCCAGAGGGGGTAACCCATCTGATATCTATATTAAACATAGCTAACATCTTTGATACTGGCCTTTTCATTTCTTATATACTAATAAATTTATTATGAATATAATTTGAATTTCGACAGAGGTTATAACATGTCGATAAAGTAGCTTAAAAAGCTCACTAACGTATACAATGAGCGATGCACCGTTCTAAACTTATACACCTGGCATATTGAGATTAAGGTAGCTATTTTGAGACAATACTAGCAATAACTTTTTGCTAGTATTGTCGCGAAATAACTAACCTTAATCTCAATATACCAGGTGTATAAGTTTAAAACGGTGCATCGCTCATTGTATGCGTTAGTGAGCGCTTTAAGCTACTCACCGACATGTTATAACCGCTTTTTATGAGTTTGACATTTATAAACATTAATCAGTGCAAACCACCAGCAATTTCATACAACATACATTTTTCCTTTGGTTGGCAGCGAACAAACGTCTCGATTCTTAAGCAAGTGCGGGCTGACCAGCGTCTGTCAAATATTGTGCTCACAAGGATTATGAGATACTTTGACCATCTTACTCGTGCCAGTGATGGGTTGGAGAGGATCGTGATCCAGGGAAGAGTTGAGGGTTCACGGAGAAGGGGCAGATCTCCGGCCAGATGGACCGATCAAATAAGCGAGGGGACCGGCGCGAGCTTCCAGGGTGCTTCCACGGTGGCCCGCAATCGTTCCAAATGGAGAGCGGTGATCCGCAAAATAAAATCTGTGGGCGTGTGGAGTCAATAGGGTCACGTAACTTCTGCAAAGAAGAATGCGACTTCGAAGAAGAATCATGTCTAGTTTCTTGTCAGAAAAAAAAACATATGCGGAAAGCACTGCTTTTCTGATTTAATTTGAAAAAATCGGTTGCCGAATCGCATCGAATGCTTGTGGAGGCCTATGAAGACAGTCATTTGCCGGAAACAACGTGCAGAGATTGGTTTCATCGGTTCAAACACGGCTATTTTGACCACAGAGACAAGAAGCGTGAAAATCAACCCAGGAACGTTGCGGACCATCAGTTGCAGTCCCTTTTGGGCCCAATCGCAAAAAATGCTTGCCGAGCAATTTGGTGTTATCAACTAACCATTTCCATGCGCCTATGTGCCATGGGAAAGGTTCAAAAGGTCGGAAAATGGGTGCCGCATGAATTAAACGATAGGCAGATGGAGCGACGCAAACTTCATATGAAATCTTGCTCGCCAGACAAAATAAAAGTCGTTCCTGCATAGGATTGTGGCTGGGGATGAAAAGTAGATATATTTTGAGAATCCTAAACGCAAGAAATCGTGGGTTGATCCCGGCCAATCATCAACATCTTCCCCAAAACCAAATCGCTGGTGAAATTGTCAATGCCACCCGCTACCATCAACAACTGATCAAAGTGCACCGTGCTCTACGTGAAAAAAGACCGGATTATCAACAAATACATGACAAGCTGATTTTCCTCCAAGACAACGCGCCATCGCACACGTCAACAATAGTCCGAAACTACTTGGAGAGACTCAACTGGGAGGTGGTACCCCATGCCACTTATTCACCAGGCCTGGCCCCTTCTGACTACCACGTTTTTTCATGGATGGGCCACGCGCTCGCTGAGCAGCACTTCGATTCTTACGAAGATGTCCGAAAATGGCTTGATGAGTGGTTTGTCTTGAAAGAGAAGGAATTTTTTGGCGTGGTATCCACAAATTGCCCGAGAGATGGAAAAAAATGTGTAGCTAGTGAGGGCCAGTGCTTTGATTAAATTTGATTTTGTTTTCTATGAAAAAACGTGTTTTTTTTTTACTAAAAAAACACCGTTTTAAACTTATACACCTGGTAAAAAATGTTTGATACCTGCAATGGTTTTTGAGCTAGAGCGTACTTAAAATTTGCTAACCCACTAACTATCCAAGAGACATTTTGACAAAATAATTAAACATAATTAATATTGAAAATTAGTGTTTTCAAACTTAATATAAAATATGGTCATGCACTGAATATTTTAGTCGGTAGCAGGATTTTACAATATAGTTTTTTTTAAGTTGAGTTAAATTTTCTAGCTGTATACATATGTCAGAATAATCTCATCTCTAGGGTGAGGCCAACTGACCGGAGAGCATGTTTGGAGCTTGAGCTAACATCTTTGATACTGGCTTATATATGAATATATTTATTAATATTATTTGAATTTCGACAGTGGTACTTTGAAAATTTTGTAAATCAAATCAAATACCTGATTATTCTATATTCTTCTTTCGTCAACCGATAAGAAAAAATCCATTTAATTTTCTGTATTTAAATTATTGATATCAACTTGTTTTATACTTTTTTATCTGAAAAAAAAAATTAGTTAATTAGTTATATTGAATTTGCTTATATGAAAAAAATTGGTAATTCTATTAATAATAAAATGATAATGAGAGGAAATCAATGAGGGCGTGCTTGATGCAAATAAACTAAGCATTACACCGATATACCAAGCACAGACGGTTAAATTTTTCATTTCTAGTCTTCAGGGTACCCACAGAATATGTATACAAAATTTGGTTGAGTTTGGTCCAACGGACTAGAATTTTCATTTTTGACCCTCCCCCTATTTTGAAGGGGTTAAAAGATAGAGTTTGGATTTTTGAAATTCTATTAGCAGGTTAAATTTCATAATGCTGGAATTATTGGAAGTACTCTATAGGTTTTGATGACCTGTCAGTCAGTCAGTCAGTGAATGGCAGAAATTCTATTTCCTCAGGTCCATATCTCAGAATCTATTTAAGCTAAATTAGTGAAATTTGGTACTCTTCTCAAGATGGATTACATAATTAGATGTGTGTAATTTCAGCTCTGAATTCCAAGCTGCAGAGGGGTCGAAATTGGCTCGAAATGGTTCGTGTAAATAGCGTACAGCGTGTAGGGCCAAAAGCTAATGCTCGAACTTAGACTGCGCTCGCTGTGCGCTTTGATAATAAAATTGTCTGATTTGTATGCTTCAATCAAAATCTATACGATACTATGATCAAATTATGACTTCTATGTAGGAATCAGATTTTTAGCCAGTTGCCTCGAGTCCGATTCGAACCTGGCTCCAATTGATTAGCAGGCTTGTATGCTAACCGCTGGCCTAACCCGGCCAGCTCTTAATCTTAATATAAAATTTTTTTGATAACTGAATTGGTTTTTAAGCTAGAGCGTACATAAAATTTGCTAAACCATTAATCTAGCCAAAAAACATTTTGACAAAAATAATTGATATCTATCAAAATATATAATATTAACTATACATGGTTTTAGTATATACCAAAAAGCCTTGAATTTGTTCAATTTTTTTTACCAAAATTGTTTTAGACGATATTCTCGGAAAATATGGCCATTTCAACTAATCCCTCCAAAATCAGACAAAGGGTTTAAACTCCTAACACCCTAATTTTTCATTTCTCGATTTCAACTAAAATCAGCTCCTAATATTAATATAAAAAAATATCAAAAATTTCTTTTTGAGCTAGAGCTTACATAAAATTGGGTAATACAACTTAACCTAACTAACTCAACTAAAAAGACATTTTGACAAAATAATTAATTTCTATTAAAATATATTATGTTCGCTATAAATGGTTTTATTGTATAAGTAAAAAACGTGAATTGGATCAATTTTTTTTTACCATAAATAGTTTTAACCAATATTTCGAAAATAATAAGGAAAAAATAAAATTTCAATCACTTCCCCACACAGTATAGGCCCATAAAATTCATTATTTTTAAATGTGATTAAGAACAGCATGGTCTTCCCCGCAACTTACGACCTTCAGCTGTTTAAGACCCGCATCCACAGATACCTTCAACTCCTACCCAGCCCATAAAATCCACCCTCCTCTTTTCACGATGGAGGGGCCAGCCCAGGCCTTTAGGGGATGCACCTTTTAGGTGTATCTCCTTCTCTCATCATCAATATCATTAAAAAAATACAGGTAAAGAAAAATTTAAATTATATGGTCGCTATTGCCAACGGCCACTAGTTTGTAGTAAAAAATTAAAAAATAAATCCTAAAAGTCCTTAACAACCTTTATAGTTATTTATATTATATTATCAAAAATTGAATATAATTATATTAAAAATAAATAAATAATAATAATACCTCTATATGTAATTGATTGAATCCCAAAGCCATATTAAAATGATGGTCCTCTTCTAATGGTTCAAACGAAAAGAGGACGAGAGCCTGGGCTCACAGGTTGTAAGGCTCATGCTTGAATTCCATGTTCAAGATCATTCTCAAGTCATTGGTTATATGAAACTTCATTGTTTCACCCGAACATATATTTATATTTCTTCATTTTGATCAGAACCAACTATAAAAATCCACTTTACGGAGATTTTTTGGAGTTTCGGGTTAAGTTTTCTGGATTTCTTTTTTTTTTCTTTTGTCTCTTGGTTAGCAGAACGCTGCTTATGGAGGCCATGAATATTTCCATTTGCTTTAAATTGATCTCTAATACGAATAATAGCGAGTTGTTTGGATGGATCTGTTTTAAATTCTCTTCTTTCTCTCTGTCTTAATTCAACTAGGTTCTTGGAATTCCAGAAGCTTTTTAGGAGAAATTTTATTTTTTCATAGATCAGCCATTATTTTACACATTTCACCTAATAAAAAAAAAAAGAAAAGAAAATCATGTTGGTTACATATTGTAAAACTGTGAATTTCGTTTTCCCGAAAATAGCATAGTTGTTTATTCATAAATAGAAATCGATGAGGATGTGCTAGGCTTGATGGAAATAAACATACTTACAGTAGAGTCCTGAAAACTCGGCCTAATGTGGCCGGGTTATCGGGAATGGGGTTAAAAAAAAGAATAAGTACTAGTGTTTCCTTAGAAAATACAGTACTATACTTGTATGTATTGTTTGTTTGAGAATAAAACAGAGAATAAACTCCCCAAATAACCTTAAACAAAGGAAAAGTACGTACGAATATTGAAGGCATATTGAATTATGAAGGCATAGAGCGTTTACTACATGAAAATGGGGTTTTTTCGCCCTGCCAGGGTGTGGCCGAGTTATCCGGACTGCCGAGTTTTCGTGACTCTACTGTACATAAATATACCGAATTTAAATACATATCTATTTATATATTGTATTTGCTAGACTATAGTTTCGAAGGTTTGGCCTTCATCATCAGTCTTTTAATTATAAATATTTTATCTGTTACTTTTCATGGATCAACAATCGTTTGTTATTTGGATAGCTTACTATAATGTCAAAACGAACTTTACTACACCAATACCTAACTTTGCGTCGGGGTTACGTTCCAAAAAAACACGACGCGGAAAGTGAATTAAGATTTTCTATAGCAAACCATGTAAAGATCGAAGATAGGTTCCAGGGTTACGAAAATACTCACTTTTTTAAAAAGAAAATTGAACAAAGTAAACATTTAAAAAAAATATTTACCTTTTTTGTAACCAGAAACAACCCGTAAAAATTTATTATTCTCTTTTAAAAAAAGCACAACACACTAATTGAAACGTTACAAAAAGCACAACACACTACATAATTGAAACTGAACTCTAAAATTAGCAAAACAAAGTGAAAATAAAACTGTATTAAAATTGCGTTGATTTTCAGTTAGAAAGGGAATCCCCGAGTTTTGGTGGCATGGCGCAATTAGAAACAAAAGTGGTGCCATCTTTTAGAAAAAAAAGAAAATTTCAAAAAAAAATTAGACTCGAACCCAAAATAACGCAACCTCGAAAATCTAACGACGCACAGTGAAAAAGTACTAATTAAGCAGCGACGCAACTTCGAAAAAACGCAGAGAGGTATTGGTGTATATCCAATCGGGTAATTGGCCCCATGAGAAATAACAGATCAAATATTTCTAAAAGAATGATGATGAAGGCCAAACCTTTGCAACTATAGTCTCTAACAAATAATATATATATTGCAGTAAAAACCCGTTTTTAGCAAGAACGGGTTAAAACTAGTTAAAACGCGTTTCACTGAAGATTTTTTGTGGCAACTAGCATTGATGTTGGTTGAAAGGTACATTTTTTTACCTTCCGTCCCATTTTGGGTGTTTATATTCAAAATTTTTTAAACGAAAATGTCAAAAATTAGAAGCAAAGTTGTAAGAGGATGTAATTTTTATTTAGAAAATTTTGAAAATAAACAACCAAAATGAGACGGAAGGTAAAAAAATGAACCAAACTAAACTCAACCAACATCAGCAAACTCTAGTTGCCACAAATGTATTCAGTGAAACGGGTTTCGATCCATTAAGAACCCGTTGTTACTAAAAAAAAAAAAAAAAAAAAAAAAAGGGGTTTTTACTGCAATATATACATATTAAATTTTGTTTGTATTTTGTCTCTCCTGTAAAATATCCTCGTTAGTGAGTTAGCAGGCTTGATCTGAGGGGTCGGCTAGCGTCGTAAGAAATGCTTTTGCCACTAACAAACGGCAGATGGTAAACGGAGGCACTGGGATTAGCCAATCAGATGACAGGCACTTTCAGTGCCTCCATTTACCATCTAGTCGCCTTGTTAGTGGCAAAAGCTACTTACTTTGAGACATACAACCGGCCCTACAGGCCACAGGGTTGGTAATATATATGTTTATTTACAACAAGTAGAGGACAATCTCATTTGATTTCTTTATGAAAACTGTGTATAATGTTTCTTTGAACTTAATTAAATTTAATATAGCTATGTGGAAATAAAACCAGAAATTTAGTTATTCGAAAAAACTATGGAATAAAAAAATTTGTAGAATCAAGTAGTTGTAGTGGATGAAAATAAAATTAATAACTCACAATTTCTTTTTTAAATTCACTCAATTTTATTATAGAAAATTAAAAACAATTTAACGTTTATTAAGATAGTTGTTTTCGCTACAATACTAGCAAAAAGTTAATGATAGAGTATATAGAGACAATAAGGATTCATAATTCATAATCCCAAAACTTTTTGTTTGCACCACTATTAGCCAATCTCGTGCTCGTTTGACAAATCTGGAAACACTGTCCGAGCTTGTATATATTTTATCATAGAAATTTCAGATAAAATACCTTATAAAGGGATCGATTGCCAAATCAAAAAGTTCATAATAAGGTATTGAAAGCTGTTGCGACAATAGCTGAAGCGAAAAAACGTCAAAAAAGTACTAAAATTATTGGATAAAAAATACTTGGTAGGATTTCACATTAAGATATAAAAAAAATAAAACGAATTTATTTTTTATATCTTAATGTGAAACCTACCAATGTTTTATCCAATAATTTTTAAAAAATGTTTCACCATGTACCAACACCAAATTCCTTAAAAACTAAAAAAGTACTAAGTTAACCCACTTTTTAACCGACTTCAAAAAAGGAGGAGGTTCTCTATTCAACTGAATTTTTTTTTGTGTCTATGTTACCTCATATCTCCGCCAATTGTGAACCGATTTTGAAATTTTTTTTGCATTGGGTTCAGTCTAGCTTCCGATTGGTCCCATTTTTTTATTGGTATTAGACCTTTTTTGTTAGGTTTGTTCAGGCCTAACTTCTTTGTTTATGAACCGATTTCGATGATTCTTTTTTTATTGGAAAGGGGGTATCGTTTCTGATATGATCACTATTAATAACATCACTAAAAAGAGAAAAATAAAAATAATTTTTTTGCAACGAAATTTTCTCTGGAGAGAGATGGACTGGTAGAAATTTTAATTGAAAAAATAAAAATAAAAAATAAAACGGACTTCAAAAAATTAAATGCAACAAACAAAATACACTAAAAGGTATAAAATAATTATTATCTTATTTAGTTACAACTAAACGACGAAATATTAACATGAAATTACTTTTGATGTCGGTACCAAACAAACTATACCTATAAGCGAGCATACCCGCCAAACGTACTAAGTAAGATCCGTCGAGTGCGATCTCATAAAAGGTATATGCTTGGCACCGACTTAAAAAAGTAATTTCATGTTAATATGTCGTCGTTTAGCTGTAACTAAATAAGATAATAATTATTTTATACCTTTTAGTGTATTTTATTTGTTGCATTTAATTTTTTGAAGTCGGTTTTTATTTTTCTTAAAAATTATTTTTATTAGGTTAAATAAATGCTTTGTTGCCAGCTTATTTTTAGTGTACATTTTTCATTATTTATTAATTATTATCTCACAAACTGTGTTGAAAATATGAATTAAAATTTTCTTAAAAAATGTATTATTTATTGTTTAATGTTAGTTTAGTATTTTATAACAATGGTAAGAAGAGTTTCTTAATTATAATTAAATATGTATGTAAACTTTCCGATATCCCGTATAGTGCAATGTATAAGAGTCTGTAAAATTCTATCTTTGGAATTTAATATCTCTAAAACTATATTGTTCAAAATATTTCATTTTGCCACCAATCAATGCAGAAGTATTTAAATAATAATCTGTCTAAATTTCAAAAAAATCCTAAGAAAACGCATATGGTGAAACAACTACATTAATGACTAAATCTATTCGAGATAAATGTGTAGTTATTTATAGTGAAAAATTAGAAACCAAATAAATATAAATATTTAGACAAATTTTGACATTATTAAAAAATGTCTTATAACCTTGAAGTCGAAATCAAATATCAATATAGGTTTGTTAAACCTTTTATCGATTAATAAACGAATATTGGTTGTTTTTAAAAATAATTTATATGCATTGTTCAATAAAATACAATCAAGAACATAATTATTATAATTAAATTTTATAATATGGTTTACATTAAAGCTATATATGGATGGTAAATATAAGAATAAAATTGTAACTAAATACAGGAATAATTATGTCAAGGTGGAGAAACAAATGGCCAAATACATGGATAATAATAAGTGATTAATTCAAAGAATATTTTAAACTCATGGTTATAATTTAAAATAAAAATTTAACATAATAGTTTACCTTTGTTTCAAGATTTTTTAGTAAATAATGCGTACGTCAAAATTGTTAACAGTAAACAGTAAAATAAATAAGAATGCAATCAATTAAAACAATAATAGGGATTTCCAGAAATTCGTACTTTGTGAAAGAATTGAAATATTTATTATAGAATAATAATGTTTAATGTCAGGACTGAAATAAAATTGATCAAATATAGCATGAAATGCACATGAGAGACCAGTGTTGCCAACGATTGAATTTATAAATCCAATTTGGAAAAAGCACTCTCTAGCGAGTCATCGTCAAACTCTTAGTCCTTAAGAGCCATTCATAGAGCACATTGTCACATGACATTCAGTCTGACATTTTGTCTTTGTCATAGATAAAAGATTCTACAGGCTAGAAAATTTTCCAACGTACACATTTATCTATTAAAATAATATTAAATATGGCTAGTCCTCGACGTCAATGTTGTGTGAAAGGTTGCTTTCGCGACACAAAATCAGATAAAGAACATACTTTTTTTAGACGACCTAAAAATCCTGAAATGTAAGTACCCTATATAAAATTAACTAATAATTTATTTCTTTGATTTTTATATGTTAATTCTTGAATAATTTAATTATAGAGCTAAACGCTGGTGTCAATTTGCTGATATCCCTGAAGATAATAAATATTTCTTGATATGTTCTGACCATTTTGAACCAAAAACAATTTATAAAAAATATCCACGACGTCTGCTTATTACTGGAGCTGTTCCAACTTTAAAAAACAATATAGCGGATAAACCTATAGTAGAATCAAATGATCCTCTTATAATACATAATAAAACTATTGATCCGGTTGGGATAATCGGTAAGAAAAAAATTATAAATCAATTAAATAATTCAAAAGATACTTATTGCATTTTAAAGTATAAACTTAAGCCACTGTAGTCAAAGCATAAAATTGTTTTATATTTTTGTCATGTGAAAGCTAGATTTACAAATATTTATTAATATCATTTGAACCTCAAAATTTCCAAATTAGACTAGGTTTAAAAATATTCTACTTTTAAACTAATTAATTATAAAATAGCTAGTATTCTTGAGTTTAAATTAATTAACAATATCAAAAATGTTGTCAAATTCAGTCCAATTAGATATAATTTAATTTAACTAAATTAATTTGCTGTTTGTTTTAATTCTATATTTATTTTTATTTAATTCTCTTTTTCCCTTGAAAGGATATACGGATATTATGAGATTACATTGACTAAGTTTAAACATTAACTGTAACATATACATACTTTAGATAATTAATTACATCTGCTTATACTCGTTTAAATGAATTATTCTTACAAGCCCATCGATAAAATAAATAACCACATTAATTTTGCTATTTTTGTTTGTATTTGAAAGGTGAAGTATCCCAATATACTGAATCATATCAAGCATCTCCTTTGGACCTTGAAAGAAATATTTCGCCAATGGAAACCGAAAGTACTATCACTCTCGGAGAATCGTTGGAAATTACAAATGATAATTCCCCTCGAGCATCGACTTCGACCAGCACAAACTTAACACCAAAAGGAAGTATACTTTTGACACCCAAATCTTCGCAGATAAAAAGACAAAATCGTAAAATAGCAGCGTTAAATAGTAAATTATTTCGCATGAGACAAAAGAAAAAATCAAATATCCTTGAAAGAAATATAAAAGTAGAAAATATAATTAGTCAATCGGCCAATATTTTATCAGAAAAGGCACAAACTTTATTCTCTACTCAGTTAAAATTAAGTTTGTTAAAAAATCATGCCAAGCGATATTCTGATGAATATAAAGATATTGCTTTGTCCATATTTTACCATTCTCCTAAAACATATAGATTTTTGAAAAAAATTTTATATTTACCATCCGAACGGAATTTGAGAGAATATCAAAGTCGCTGCCCACTGCACCCTGGGATAAACGAGTTTGTATTAGAACAATTAAATAATAATTTAATAAAAAGTCCAATTCAAGACAAGGTTGTAACGCTGCTATTCGACGAAATAAATTTAAAATCGGAAATCCATTATAACCATAGTCAAGACCTATTTCAAGGATTCGTAGATGATGGGGAAAATCGAGAACCAAAAGAAGCTACAACTGCTTTGGTGGCGATGATTACCTGGGTTAATAAAAATTTAAAACAAGTAGTAGGCTATTGGTTTTTAGCGAACAGTGGTAGTAGTGATAAAACACATAAAATAATTTTAAATACAGTAGGAAAACTTTTTCAAATTGGGATTATAGTTAAAGCAATAGTATTCGACCAAGGGCCCAAAAATCGAGGACTTTTGAAAAAAGTTAATGTAACTCCTGATAATCCATTTTTTTGTCTTGAAAATAATCCTCATAAAATTTTTATTATTTATGATGTCCCACACTTGTTGAAGTCCTTAAGAAATAATTTAATAGATAAAAACTTGATATATCGAGGCGGTATTGTAGTATGGGGGGAAATCAAAAAAATCCATAAATTACATGTAGACACACCATTGAACTTAATTAAAAAAGTAACTGACGCTCATTTTAATTTGACTCATTTGTCTAAAATGAGGGTTTCTCTGGCAGCGGAAATTTTTTCTTCATCCATGCACACGGCTTATACGGTATACAGAACATTAGCTCCCCATCTATTCACAATCGAAAACGATATGACCAACCAATTTATCATCGATATTGATAAATTATTTGATTCTTTGAACTCGCGACTTATAAAAACAAAATTGCCTCATAAATTAAATTATGCGATGAGTAGCACCTCCGATCATATACCATTCCTAAGACAGATGTTGAATAATTTTGCGAATTGCAAATTTGAAAGTAATAGACAACCACCGTGTATCCAGGGGTTTATTCTTAGCGTAAACTCTGTGATTCAATTATTTGAAGATCTTTCAAATAATTACAATATAAAAAAGTTGAGGACTAGACGTTTGAATCAAGACCCCCTCGAAAACTTTTTTTCGGCCGTCCGTCAACAACACGGATGTTCTACAAACCCTTCCCCGAAACAATTTGAAAACGGAATGCGCCAAAATTTTATTACCCAACTTACCAAAATATCACAAAGTACTAATTGTGAACTAGATGATAATGTTTTATTTGCAAAATTAATGAATTTTCAAAATAATATTACAACTAATGCACCTACTAGTTCAACATTCGCGGAAAAAATTCAAACAATAAATTTAGAACCGATCCCGTTACAGGACATGGAAGTAGATATAGATTCGCAGACCAAAGAAATAACAGAGGGAAACGCAATATATTACATTTGCGGATATATTTGCAATAAATTCTTAAAAAGCCATAATTGCGAAAAATGCAAACAAATTTTGTTAATAAAAGAAGATAATGTATATAAGGATTTCAAATTATTTACATTGTTGAAACAAGATAGCTTTAAAGATCAATTGAAACATGTACGCGAACCTGTTTTCGAATTCGTCCAAAACATGGAACAAATTTTTAAAGCCTCTATTCTTCAAGTATGCCATAACAGAAAGATTTCTGAAGTGATGAGGTCACTTTTTACAAAAATAAATATTTCTTTTGATTTATGCGCCCCTCAATCAACTAACAATTTCATAAATTTATTTATTAAAGTTCGTTGCTACTGGGAGGCCCGTTTTTTAAGGCGTACTTTAACACATAGAAAACCATCTAAATCAGGCGATAAAAATAAATTTATTAAAAAATTTGGAATAAATTCTGGGACGATTCAGTGAGTGTGGGCTACCATCTCAAAGAACGGGTTAAAAGTAAAATAAAATATATGTAAAGTATTATGAATACCTTGGGATAGATTAATGAGCTTTTGGGAATAATGGTCAGAAACGGTAACTCTGTCGAAGATTTAATTTCAGTTAAAAACATTTTTTAGAAGTCACCATCTGGGTATCCTGACAACGCAGCGAGATTCTCCAGAATGAAGTGATTTCGCATCCACATTAAAGCCGTCATCAGGTCTCCAAACACCGGCTCTTGATTAGTTTTTTTGCCAGAAGCCGACAACATATATACATATTTTTATTAAAATAAAGAATAGCCTATATTTTATAGGTAAATAGATATATCTTATTTTAATTTAATAAAAAAAAGATCATTTCAATTAGAAAATAAAGTAAAACTATTGTTTTTTTTTTTAGGTGTCTAGGTGATTCTTTGAAGGTTTTCTCAATGGTTTTCCTCAAACAACTAATGTTGGCGAATGCGAATCACAAAAATTCCATTGAAAAGATTGTGTTTATTTATTAAAATATTTGTAATGTCATTTTTTGGTCTAAATAAAAAAATGGTTAATTTTAAATTATTTTCAAGTATTTATTTTATTATGGATCTCCTCCTAGTCCCTGAAAGTCTCTGAATCTTAATTAAATTATTTGCTAAAGTTTTTTTTTAATAAAATACGATTTTATTTTATATATATACATATACGTTTTAAACATTTTTTAAAGATTTGTATTTATTTTAATTACAAAACAATTAATAATTTTTTTCTTTAATATACAGGGTGATTCACGGTCGATGGGACGTTAGTTATCCGTTTTATGTAAAACGGAAAGTCGGATTTTTCTGAAAATTTAGGACCTTACATTTTCTTACCTGTTCTATCTATCTAAAAAAAATATAGTTGCTGCGACTTTTCGATGGAAGCCGAAACGTCGCAAGGCTGGAAATATTTTAGATCGGAAAATAGCAACGCTTTTGGAAAAGAACATGACAACTCATTCGTCATTCATCATTGCGCATGGAAGTATGGAAATGGCCACTCGGTCTGTTAGCTTTCAAATTGAATACATTTACACACGTAAAAAAATAATCATTCTTTTGTTTTTAGATTCTCTGCTTTTTTTAAGCTAAATAAAATTATATAAGGGATTTTAAAAATACTATCGTAAGTAATGCATCATTTCTTTTTAATTTTCATTGATAAAGGTAGAGGGATTCACAATGCTTTTTTCTTTTTACGGATTTTTTGTTTTGTCTAAAATATTTTAATTTAAACATATACCATTGGAATAATTAAATTAAATTAAATTAAATCCTGGCCCTTTATTTATATGCAAAATAAACGTCTAAAATATGTAAATTCAAACATGAAATATGCAAATTCAAAATATTAAATATGTTATTATTATTAATATATTATACGATCTTTTTATAAAAATGGAAATATTATATTTATATAGACGTTTATTTTGCATATAAATCCTGGCCCAATCTGCTCTTATTAAACGAGCAAAAATTGTTTATATATTTATTTGTTTGTATATATATATATTTGTATCTTGGTTCTATTTGAAAACGACTACGGATTTTGATGAAACAAATTCCATTAACAAGTTTTGAGGATGAGAAAGCGATCTGGCTAGGTCTGGACCTCGGCAAATTTAATCTTAATTGATCTTTTCTTAATTAAAGTAATTATTGATAGATGAAAATCTCAATAAAAAAGTTTGTTTACATTTTTTTGAATTAGGTATCTTTTATTTTTAATTGTTTTTTTAATTTTAAAACCCACTAATAGGTTAACCCAATTGAAAATGTACTGAAAAATTGGGTTGATCGGATGGGGTAGTCACAGCCATAGTCATTTGAATGATGTTGTGTTTCATTCTTAAATGAAAATGCCCAATCTTTCTAATAAACTTATAATTTTGAAAAAATATCCATTAGTTTTTTTTTATAGCCGATTCAAATTCCAAACACCATAATAGGGTGGACCATCTAACTTTTGAAATTTGAATCGGCTATAAAAAATTAATGAATATTTTTTCAAAATTATGTGTTTGGACATTTTCATTTAAGAATGAAAAACAACATTTTTGTTTTCAAAAATTGAAAAGGATGACATGGGTGACATTTGGTTTCAACAGGACGGGGCCACTTGCCACACAGCCAACGTAACAATCGATCTTTTGCGCACTGTTTTTGGAAATCGAATAATGATTTTGTGTTTCATTCATAAATGAAAATGTCCAATCTTTCTAATAAACTCATAATTTTGAAAAAATATTCATTAGTTTTTTTTTTATAGGCGATTCAAATTCCAAAAGTCAAATGGCCCACCGTGTATAATAAAAAAAATACATATTTATATTCCTTTTATATACAGGGTGATTTATCGGTCTGTCCTCTCTTTATAACTTTTTTATTTTAAGTCAGAGAGAAAAACTTCAAATATAATTTATATGATATATTATTGTCTATCATATACCATATGCATTTGTATCTAGAGGGTGTTCCGTTTAAACGCAACAATATGTAACTTTATATTTCTTAATGGAACACCCTACATATATTTATTTATTTTGATAGTAAATTAGATTCCCTTTAAAAAATTATTAAGTAATTAGGGGTCTAAAATTATAAATTAATAAGTTATTTACGTTCATAAAAAATAGTTGTTCATAGGTGAAAAAACCATAATTTAATACATAATTTTGATACTTTTTTATTAATACTTATTTTAAACATTACACTAATTACAAAGAGGTTATTAAAATTTAGTGACATACTAAATAATGCAAAATTATAATAAATGCTCGAAAACTTGTCCTTCAACTTCAATTACATTTTTCTATTCTTCTTATAAAGTTAGTTTGTACTAAACCCACCATAGTCTGTCACTAAATTTTAACAGCCTCTTTGTAATTAGTGTAATGTTTAAAATAACTATTAATAAAAAGTATCAAAATTATGGTTTTTCCCCCTATGAACTAATATTTTTTATGAACGTAAATAACTTCTTAATTTATAATTTTAGACCCCTTATTACTTAATACTTTTTTAAAGGGAATCTAATTTACTATCAAAATAAATCAATATATATATAGGGTGTGCCATTAAAAAATAAAAAGTTACATATTGTTGCGCTTAAACGGAGCACCCTGTATACAAATGCATATGGTACTTAGATAGACAATAATATATCATATAAATTATATTTGATGAGTTTTTCTCTCTGACTTAAAATAAAAAAGTTATAAGAGTTATAAAGAGAGGACAGACTGATGAATCACCCTGTATATAAAGATATTCAAACTTAAAATATTCTTGATTGTCCAAATTATTAATATAACTTCCTTATATTTATTTATACACAAAAATGTCAAAGATGTTACATTTAAGTTTTGCTAATTGGTTTTTCTCTTTCTTTTCATTTTACTTTACCATACAGGATATGGTCAAGTATTGTAATCGTGTATGAAAAAAGTGGGTTTTTTCCTTCTTTTTTTCGAAATATCTCAAAAACGGCTTAAACTATTTTGTTTAAAAAAATTGAGCGAAACCATGGCATTTTGCTCTACAAAAAAGCTCTAATAAGTGAACATCGAAAAAATTATATTTTTCGAGATAATAACTGTTTTGTCAAAATGTCTGTTAGTCTGGTTGTCTGTTAGTTAGTTAGCGTGTGCGTTACCAAATTTTGTGGACGATCTAGCTCAAAAACTAGTGTGAATATCGAAACCAAATTTAAAAGCTAGTCATGGCCATATCAGAACAAGTCAGCTTATTTGTAGTTTTGTTCTGTACAAGTTGTGATATATCTTCTTCTTCTTCTTTTAGGATTTCTCCTGTTAATTTCCAGAGTCTTCCCCGGAGTCTTGCCAACTGTCCATCTATCTTTTTGGAGGTCTTCCAAGAGGTCTCTTTGTGGTTGGTATGGACAGTAGGGCTTGTTTGGCGAGCCTCTCATCTTCCATTCGCATGATGTGTTCGTGCCACTCTCGGCATCTTCCTTTTATCCACTTTAATATGTCGATGATTCCACATTGATTTCGGACGTTTTTTTATTTTCTGTTTGGTGATTAATGGATGTAACAATCACAATTTTATTTCTATAGATGTTTTGTATCTGTATATTTTTATAATAAAATAGCAGCTACCTTTGGAGATTGAAAATTTGCCAAAGCTCTAACAGTCCATTCAAAAAGTCCATAGGCTGACACATAGATGGCGTTACTAGAATTTTTCCATATGATTTTTATTTAACACTAACGTTTAAACGATACGTGTATAAATTTGACAGCAATCTGACTATTGATTCGTGAGTTATAGCATTTTGTGTGAAGCAACTATTGTTATTGAAAAAAAAAATGGAAAAAAGTGAATTTCGAGTTTTAATAAAGCATTGCTTTTTGATGAAAAAAAATACAGTGGAAACCAAACAATGGCTTGATAAACATTATCCGAACTCTGCTCCATCGAGACAAATGGTAGAAAAGTGGATTGCTGAATTTAAACGTGGTCGTACCAGCACAAATGATGCAGAGCGCAGTGGACGCCCAAATGAGGCTGTTATTCCAGAAAACATAAAAAAAATCCACAAATTGGTTATGAACGATCACAAATTAAAGGTGCACGAGCTAGCTGACATTGTAAAGATATCAGATGGTAGTGATTTTACCATTTTACACGAACATTTGGGTATGCGAATGCTCTTTGCAAAGTGGGTGCCGCGTGACCTCACAGTCGACCAAAAACAACAACGAATCGATGCTTCAGAGGAGTGTTTGGCGCTGCTAAACCGCAATAAAATGGAATTCTATCGTCGATATGTGACAATGGATGAGACATGGCTTCACTATTACACACCAGAATCCAAAAGACAGTCAGCTGAGTGGACAGCAGTCGACGAACCAAATCCAAAGCGAGCAAAGACGCAACAGTAGGCCGGTAAGGTGATGGCGTCTGTATTTTGGGATGCGAACGGAATAATATTCATTGACTATCTCCAAAAAGGAACCACCATCAACAGCGACTATTACTATGCACTTTTGGATCGATTGAAGGCTGAAATCGCAAAGAAACGGCCACATTTGAAAAAGGAAAAAGTGTTGTTTCACCAAGACAATGCACCGTGTCACAGATCGATGAAAACGATGGCAAAATTGAATGAATTGGGCTTCAAATTGCTTGCCCACCCACCATATTCTCCAGATTTAGCCCCCAGCGACTTTTTCCTGTTTTCAGATCTCAAGAGAATGCTTGCTGGAAAGAAATTTAAGTCCATTGATGAAGTAATCGCTGAAACCGAGGCCTATTTTGACGATAAAGAGAAATCGTACTATAAAAGTGGGATCGAAAAATTGGAAAATCGCTATACTCGTTGTATCGCCCTCGAAGGCAACTATGTTGAATAATTAAATCGAGTTTTCTCAAAATTTTGTTTTTTTCTTACTTATCCTACGGACTTATTGAATGACCTGTTATCTGTTGAGAAGAAAAGTGAAATGTTAATTTTTAACTTTAAATCTTTATACACTGAAAGAATTGTTGGCGTAATTTATAATTTATAAGCTTGAGAAATATTTGTATGTTTGTGTGCTTTTGACTATGTTTGTTCATTGGTGTATTTCTAATGCATGAGAATTACAATTTTGTGATTCTAAAAACATTTTTTATATTGTATTGACAGTCTATTCAAAATAAATATTGTTATTCAAAATGTACGGGTGTGAAACCTGGACAATTAGAAAAGCGGAGAGAAAGAGATTAGAGGCTTTCGTAATGTCGTGCTACAGAAGAATGATGAATATCAAATGGATGGATAAAATTACAAATGAAAAAGTTCTTGGAAGAATCGGAGAAAGAAGAAACTTGTGGAAGAGTCTGAAGAAGAGAAGTCAGATGATGGGGCACACACTGAGACATGGGGGATTGCTTAGGGATATCTTGGAGGAGGAGGGAGGAAAGAAAAGGGGAAGGCCTAGATTAAAATATTTCAACCAAATAATTGGGAATATGGGACGCGAGACATTTAGAGAGGTCAAACAGCTGGCGGGGGACAGAGTCGAGTGGAGACGGGTGGTTGCGTCAAACCAGTCTTAGGACTGTATACTCAATGATAATGATTCAAAATAAATATTATTATTATTAAAATGTGGATTAGTGTAAAAAATTTCTTATGTTACCCAGTGATGGAACGCACTGTTAACCAAATTTGTCTACACTCACGAGCAAATCAATGGAATCACCTTCCTTGCGAGTTATTAAATGTAATTTGCTTTCTCAAATATAATATATTTCCATTACATTTATTTTATGCCTCCTCTACACTATGAGCCAACTTGGGCCAATTCAAACCAACGCCAATGTGTAGAGGGGTTGGCCATTGGTTGATTGGTCATTGGTTGACGCTGGCGATGAGATTGGTGATGGTTGGCCTTCGGAACGGTTTTTTCGATATATCAAAGAGGGCCAATGTTATGCAACGAAAGTGCCCAGTGTCAAGGTGTCGTTTCCACAAGGCTATAGACATTGGGTCAACTCTTGGACCACTGTGTGGAGGCACCGTGAAATTAACTCGTTTTACTGGTGGTCAACATGTTTGGCTCACGTTGGGCCATAGTGTAGAGGGCCCATTAAATGCTGAAAAATGAAACTTTTAGAAAAAATATTTAAATTTCTAATAAATTACAAAGAAACAGAAATTGAATTAATGAAAAAAGAGTGATTCCATTTCTTTGCTCGTGAGTGTATAATTTAAATAAATGTTCTGATGAGCCAAACATTGGCGAAACTTAATAAAAATAAACACTTATTTAATATAAAAATGTCTTAAATTTTATTTATCTCTATTTTTTCTTGATATATACGAAGGAATCTCTATTTTTTCTTGATATAGCTATACGAAGGAATTAATCCAAAAAAAAATTCTCATAAATTATTTTTTTTTTTCAAATGTGAATTAGGACAGACTAAACAATACTTCAAATCTAGAATTTACGAGCATAAATATTCAATTAGAATGAAAAATTCCGAATGTACAATGCTAACCATTCATCCACTAAACTTAAATACAATTTTGACTTTTCTAATCCAAAAGTTTTATAGATAAAAAACATAACTTAGAAAAAAGATTAATTTTAGAAATGATTTTATTTATTTATTTATTTAACGGGCAGTCACACCCTTTTTTTTACAAATCACAAGTACTTACATGTATATAAACAGTAAAGTATGAAAAAAATAACATAAAAATAAAGTATAAATGACAAAGACAATAGGAAAGATAGATGATAACATAAACATATTATAATTAGAAAACAAAGTCCAATGATAAATGAATAGGAAAAAAACTTATAGATTATTGGACACATTTCAATAGAATTATATACCTAAATGAACAAGGACTTTTTTAAGACAAAATCTAAGAACGAATATAAATATATGCAGCAGATATGATTATTTACAATTTATTGTGCAAAATAGCCCAAATGAATTTAAAATAAATAGGTATACAAACTAAGACAACACATATATACGAATTATAAATATATAAATTCAATATAAATATAAATCTAATATAAGTAAATATAAATATAAAAAACAATAAATAAACTTAATACAAATTATATAAATTTAAATTATAATATCAGAACATAAATATAAATTTAAATCATTTAGATCAACCATGGCGAAAAGACAATTAATGCCAATTAATTAAGATTTGATTTACCCACACTATAGTATGCTAGAGAGTTTGGATCTAAAAGTTCTGATTGAAATATTAAATAACGAAAATTCAATTAACAAAAGGTCAGATATGGATTGTTTTGCTATTGTTTATAAAAAAATTTCATAAATATTTATAAAGAGAAACAAAGAGGTTGTCCTCTTCTTGGTGCAAATAAACACACAACATAATATCAAATATATATATATATATATTATTTATTTGTTTGAGACTATAGTTTCGAAGGCTTGGCCTTGATCATCAGTCTTTTTTAATTTTAAATATTATTTTTCATGAGGTCAATATCGCGAGGATATTGACATTTTTTTCCTCTTACTCAGCCGATAAGGCAGTCAGAATTAAAAAATGTGTATCAAGCAGAAGACAACCTCTTTGTTTCTCTTTATGAATAAATAACTCTGCTAGTCTTGGCAAAATAAAAACTTTTCAATATAATATATATAATATATTTTTTATTAGAATTAAAAGTAATTTGGTCACCAAGACAATTTATATATCCCAGACAGAAGGGAATATTGCAGCAATATTGCGAACCTTGCACAATATTAGGAATATTGCAGCAGCATTGCAGTGGCAATATTGCAGCAATGTTCCTGCAACATTGGCAATATTGCAGCAATGTTCCTGCAACATTGGCAAAATTGCCGCAATGTTCCTGCAACATTGGCAATGTTTCTGCAATATTGCTGCAAGGTTCAGAGCGGACATAGGAATATTGCTGCAATGTTGCAGCAAGGTTTAATAATGCAATGTAATATTGCTGCAACATTCATTTCTGTCTGGGATAGTCTATATCAAAATATTTAATTTCTTATAGTGTTTCTTTTTATGTTGGTTTAAAATTTTAGTAAAAGCAACTTTTTTTTCTCTCTTTTCCTTTTTGCAAATGAAAATTTCCATTGATAAAGGGCAAAATTCTCCCGATACGTTTGGATTTAAAATAAACATTTTTAATTGAAAAGTTTTTATTTTGCCGAGTGTAGCAGAGTTGTTGATTCATAGAGAGAAACAAAGAGGTTGTCCTCTGCTTGATGCAAATAAACATACACACATATATAAAATATATATGTATATACATTATTTATTTGTTTGAGACTATAATTTTAAAGGCTTGGCCCTCATCTCTTTTTAATTATAAATATTATTTTTCATGGGATCAGTAAGTATCATTGGGATATTGAAAATTTTTTCCTTCTTTCTCAGCTTGTAAGCCAGACAGAATTATACAATTATATTTTTATTTATTTATTTATATTTAAATGTTTTTCATACATATATATTAAATATTTACAAATCTTAATATTAAAATTATAATATTTCTCAATAGAAATGTGTTCAACTGTCCCTCTTAAGATTATCCTCACTTGGTTCTTAAATTTAATCAGACTTGATGCATTTCTCACTTCATCTGGTAAAGAATTAAATTCCTCAAGTCCTCTAAAATATAATGAATTTCTTGTGCCTCTTTCCTCACCCTCTCAATAAATATATCGTCTCTAATAGGCGTCTCATGGTCATGGATCTCGTTGACCAATGTGAAATTCAGATAGGCTGGCAACTGCCTATGATATAATATATATACAAAACACATTGTCTGTAAAAATAAGAATTGCTTCACATTCATAAGTCCTAAGCATTCCAGCATACTACTTATTGATGTATATCTGTCACATTTTAAAATAAATCTTATGCATCTATTTTGTAAGAGCTGCAGCTTATCAATATTCTCCTGAGTACCAAAATATAATATTGTAGGACAGTAAGAGAAACTAGGACTAATTATAGTTCTATACACCTAATTCTAGTGTTCATATTCAAATTATTACTAGCTCTACCAGAGTATTGCACTTTTCTGTTTACATTCTTCAAGAGCTCACTATGATGACTCTTAAAGTTCAACTTCAACTTATATATGTGTGTATGTTTATTTGCATCAAGCAGAGGACAACCTCTTTGTTTCTCATCTCTATGAAACATTTTTAAGATTGTTTTTTAAATGGTTTGTATTTTTTTAATATTATAAAACTATTTTTTTTCTTTTCAATTGTGTTAATATTTTGGATAAAATCAACTGTACAAAATCTACGAAAAAGCTACGTCCACAATGGGCCTATATTGATCGCATAGCTGACCTATTTAATGACAATTGTTCGAATATAAACTTCTTTAATTTTCTCATTAATATATCAAAGAATAATTAACACATTAACGAGAATTATTTTTGATCGCACTTTTTAAACAAGATATATATCGCGAGACTACCACTGGTTGAAGCTATTGGAGTCTGCTGAGTCTTAAGCCTGGACCAAGAGAGAATGAAAAAGATGTGATCCATTTAGCTATAATCCAGCATCATTTCGCGATTGGCCCGCGTGACACTTTTTATATCAAACACTGATATGAATCACCAAATGAATTTGAAATCAGGTATTAATGAGAAAATTAACTTCACTATTTCAAGTTAGAAATATATAAATTCGAATATTATTTTCACTTAATATTTGACAAAAATCATCTGCATTCGATTAGCGATCGAATCAAATATCGGAAACTTATAATACCTAAACTTCTTTGGTGGTAGCTGTCAAACGTTCTTGACAGTTCCTGAGGAATGTCAGGCTGGCTATTCACTTGTCTTGACATGTGCACTCATAGTCAGAGAGTTAATGATTTATTTTCCTATTTTACTTTGTTTTGTTTAAGATATTATTACTTTATTTTATACAGTAGAGTCCCTAAAACTTGGCACTCGATAACCCT